>VDFB02135617.1:0-35997 GCA_007258455.2 Sequoia sempervirens | reverse complement strand
CAGAATAATATTTTCTAAGGTTCAAAATTCGAAAATTAAATGAACCCGTTCGTTGGGTACCCATGGATTCATCGCGTTCTGAAGGAGATTTTCTTCTGGGTATTGAAGATTATCAATGAGGAATGGATTTTGAGGTCTTCCACAAATTGCCGAGGATTCTGTGATAAAAATTTCAAATGGGCACCAGGTTGATAAATTTTCCTAAGGGAAATTTAAAAATTTTCTAAGGCAAATGTGAAGAAAATGTGTTTTCAAGATAAAAATATGCCTCAACGGATGAGTTTTAAGTCAATTGCCTAGGTGAATTTGATTGAATTCTTCGTGGGACCAATCTTCCAGAGTCAGAGGTGAACGAAATTGGGTATCAGAGCTCTAGTTAGTGAAATGAATTTCTCAAAGATGATGCGCCCTTGAGGAAGATGGGTTGAAAATTTGGCTAAGGCATGAAGAATCATGAAGAAAGCAGAAGTTGACGCTTGGAAGTTAGAGCGTGAAAATCAGGTAAGTAGTTGAATTTATATTATGAAGTGTCCTAATACTCTTCTCCTCGCTTGTTTTGCAGGAGGAATGTCGAGGCCAGAGCACGATGACTTGAAGTGGTGAAGCACGATGATATTACAACCTTCAGAGGAAGATAAAGTTATAAGTTTCACATGAAGGAAGAAAAAGTTGCAAGAAATTGGCTAAGTGTTAGCTCAAGTGACAAAGAAGTTGAAGAGCAACGTCAAGAAAGAGGATCAAGGACAGTGTGAACGCGTCTACAAGCAGAATCTTCTAGAAGGCTGATTGTGGGCATTTATTGCCTTTGCTATTTTTGGGAGTGAGTGGGAATTTTTGATTCATTTAATGTACCACTCCCTACTCCGCAGTTTTAGGGTTAGGGGTTGAGGTGGCACACCTTAGCCACTCTATTGATTGTAACCCTAGCCGCCTTTTGGGACTTGGCTAGCTATATAAAGGGGAGTCCCCCTCATTTGCAACTCGTGACGAGAGAAGATTAGAGTAGAATTAGAGTAGAGGGACAACTTAGAAGTAGCTTAGTATAGATTGATAGTGTAGTTTGAAGAAGAGGGAAAGTTTTCCCTTTGAAAACTTTGTAAGAAATTGTTGCGAACACTCTCTCAATAAAAGAGTTTTTCATTGATGGTGAATTTCGTCTTTGTTGTGAGTAGCTAGCAAGGTTTCTTCGTCCTTCCGATTCAAATGGTAGCATAAAATAGTTCAAAGTAGTATAATTTTTATTCCATGCAAGTAGATGTTAGCTGTGGAATGTGGTGTTTGATCTAAGCAACTTCGTCTATCCATACCACTAGTGTATTTGCTGATGGTGAATGCGCCTTGTGTGGTCAACTGGAAACGTTTGGGCCTAACTTCAATCATAGTTTGAATGGTGGTATGCGTCGTTGTGATGGTATCTTCATATCAAATGGTGGTTTGAACATCTTTAGTCATCTCCCCTGAAGATTGCACCGATTCCGTGGAAGCTGTCCGAGGTGAGGCAAAGCGAAGTTTGGTTGAAGTTTGCTGAAATTGAGTTCCATATCCCACGCCTTAGAATAGATTTAGAATCTCCTTAACCTTACCCCATTTCAATTCAGTACTTTCTGGTTAGAATAGGAAACCCGCGCTTCATAGACAAATCCTTCGAGCATTTGAATTCCTTTCTCCACTGCCGAACAATTCCGTAAGTCCCCTTGAAATACCAGCAAATCACATCGAGCCAACTGAGCCTATTCGCACTAAAAGAACCTTGGAGTTGAACGCACGAACTCTCTCGCAATCTTAGCGTGCTGGATACTTTGATCAAGAGAGAATAGGGAAGCCGTTGGCGACTTTATTCTGCGTTGGTGCGGTCACGAAAAACACATCAACACATCTGCAGCGTGCTTAATCTTGAATAGCCATTTAGAAGATACCACAGACTTGCCCTCAGGTCTAGGAACAACATCCCAAACATCATTTTTAAGAATCGACTGATACTCCTCTGTCATAGCATCTCTCCAAACTTGAAGACTAGATGCTTCCTCAACACAGGTAGGCTTGGATTCTATAATTTGACTCATCAAGGCAACATAACTGGAGAACTTATGTGGCCTTCTGCTTTCTCTGAATGTGCCTCTAGGAGCTGCAAAATTTTCAGCCTCATGCATAGTACGCCTAGCCCATAGAGGTCTCTTTCTCCCAATAACAATGTCAGTAGGCCCATCAGTAGGTTCCAAGGGTTCAACAGGATCAATATCTTCTTTTGGTTCTGAAGACTCCCTCTAAAACTCAGGAGTATGGTCAACTTCCATATCCTGAGGAGACTCTTCATTATCAATCTCCATATGAATCCCCCTGGATCTCCTGAATGCAACATCTTCCTCGAATGTGACATCCCTACTGATCTCGATCATCTTCTGACCTGGAATGTAGATTCTGTAGGATTTTGATGTCTCACTGAAGCCCACAAATATTCCCTTCTTTCCAGAAGGCTCCAACTTGGTCCTCTTTTCCTTGGGAACATGAACATAGACAGGACACCCAAAGATCCTCAAGTGACTGACTTCAGGGTTCTTCCCTGTAAAGGCTTCTTCTGGAGTCATATTCTCCAAGATCTTATGAGGACTTCTGTTCTGAACATACACAGCTGTCCTGGAAGCTTCTGCCCATAGGAAGGTTTGCAAATCTTGATCATGGATCATGGCCTCTTCGCCAAGCCTAGCACCATTCTGCTCTTTCTTCGCAACACCGTTTTGTTGAGGATTAAAGGGAACACAAAACTCCCTCTTAATCCCTGCATCAATACAAAAATTCCGAAAACTACCAGAGGTGTATTCTCCACCATTGTCAGATCTGAGGACCTTAATTCTTTTACCAGAAATATTTTCTACCAAGGCTTTAAACTCTTTAAACCTATCCAACACTTCCTCAGACTCTTTAGATTTCAAAAAATAAATCCAAGTCTTCCTAGAGTGATCATCAATGAAAAGAACATAATACAAGAAACCACTCGAAGAAGGAACAGACATAGGTCCACATAAATCAAAATGAATAAGGTCTAAAATACACTTAGATCTATTTTCTCTACTATGGAAAGGGGCTTTTATATTCTTACCTAATGCGCAGCCCTTGCAAGTACCTTCATGCTTCTGGTTGAACTTAGGAAGGCCCGCCACCATCTTCTCCATGATCGGTAATGCTCGGAAGTGTAAGTGAGCCAATCTCCGATGCCAAAGATCACAAAGACTTGAAGAGTCATGAACCAAAGCTTGTAATGAACGTGTGCAAACCTTGTAAAGGTTTTCATGTGTAACTCCAATTACTTGGGCATCCTTGAAGCTAGAGTTCTCCATCCACACTAGAACTTTGCCTTTGGAGAAGGCAACTTGATATCCTTTATCTTCCAAAGCTGAAATAGAAATGAGATTGCGCTTGATTCCAGGAACATAAAGAACATTACCCAATTGAGTGATGTCTTGGGAATCCAAATGTGTGAAGGTCCCAATTCCTTTCAGATTTAGCTAGCATCATCTCAATGATGACTTGTTGAAGACTCCTTTCCACCAAACTTGATAAGTGCTCATAAAAGTAGGTGATGTGTGGAAATTGAGAAGCACCCTTTGTTGATTATCCACGTGTTGGTGTCGAGGAAGGTACAACCTGGCTTGATAATGCCGAATAGAACAAATATTCCTTGATTCCTTTTGAGGAGAGGCATCATCAACATCAGCAATGGTAACTTGTTGCTTAGGTCTAGTTGGACAATACTTGGCGAAGTGCCCAAACTTGTCACACCTAAAACATTGAATCTTGGACATATCCCTCTTCTTCTTGAATGGAGGTGCATCATCATTTCCCTTGTCCCGATTCCTCTTGAAGAATCCTTTCCTTCCATCTTTTCCTTTCTTCTTTGAAGTATGGGAGGCGAGAACATGAATATCTTCATTCTTTGAACTTTGACCAACGCCTCTTGCCATCAACCTTGATTCCTCTTGAATGCAATCTGATCTTAGGCGATCAAACTTAGGTAATTTCGATCTTGCACTGATTCCCTGAATATAAGATTCCCAAGACAAAGGCAGCCCATTGAGAGCAAGCATAGTTAGATCCTTGTCATCAACCATATGCCCAATTGTAGAGAGCTGATCTCTCAAATCTGCAATCCTCATAAAGTATGCAATCACTGATTCACCTTTCGCCATCTTCACATGATGAAGTTGTTGCTTCAGTGCAAGTGCCCGACTGGTATTGTTGATTTCGTACATCTCTTCCAAGGTCTTGAGCATATCTCTCGCTGTCTTCAGCTTAGAGATGATAGGAACAATGTGATCCTTTACGGAATCAACCAATATCTTCATTGCTTTAATGTCTTTCTTCAGCCATTGCAACTTTTCCTCTTCCTCCTCAGGTTCAGAAACGCTAGACTCCACGAACTCACCCAAGTCATTTTCACGCAAGGTAAGCATGATCCTGAATCTCCATGAAGTGAAGTTGGATGCACCTTCGAGTCTATCCTCAACCTTCAAACCATTCACCATCTTGATTAAGTGAACAATAGGGTATGCTGATTAGCAATAATCTGATCACGATCCTCTCAAACCCGCTCTGACACCATATAAATTTTATGATCAGATTTAATGCACAGAAAATAATACAAAATCAGACACAATAACACAGCAGATACCCTGGGAAAACCCTCCTCTTGAGGGAGAAAAACCCAGCAACAAAAGTCTCTCTTATATATATAAACAATGGCAACAAATCTCTTTACAATGAGGCCAATCACAAGGCCAGTAAACAGCACCAACTGTAGATGCAAGAACAGATGATAAACTGCCACACCAAAAGATTCAATTCTGCCCTAGAAGAATTCGCAATCTGCCCCTGAGTAATTTACACTTTGCTCTTGAAGTAATTCGCACTTTGCTCTTGAAGTAATTCACACTTACATAGCATGAACTTGATGATTACAAATGATAAGGTGAACCTCTATATATACAATCTCAAGAGGTGCGAATAAATACAAGTCGGCTAGATCAAATAAATTGTCTTCTAGAATGAAGTCGGCCAACAAGAATAATATTGGAGATTGTGCCAAGGAGAGAAAATCGAATATAATATGTATGAAGTCGGCCTCATACAATCTTTAAATATAGCCTCTTCAAAACTTGTGCCAAGTATATATAAATTAAATAGCCTTTTGGCTATCATTTAATTTATCCAACTGGAGTATTATATCGACGCTGTATGTTATCATTAACAAATGAAACCCTTTTGATCTCTCTCAAAATCTTCTTGATCCTTATGTGCTTGCATTTTCCCTCCCAAATTTGAACATTTCCTACTAAGATGTCCATATTCATGACAACCGCAACATCTAAATGGCAAGCTTTAATGATCCAGGGATTAGATCCAATTTGTTTCACTTGCTTTCAAAGATATACTTTTTCAAAGAGGAATAGTAAGATTTAGCTCAATGCATATTGTGGCATAGACAAATGTACATATACCATGAAAGGGTTGTAATATATTAATAACTAATCCTACATATCTAAAAATGGTTTCAAAAGCATATTGGGACCAAAACTCTTGAGGGAGGCGTACATCAAATTGGAGTTGAAATAGGCATTTCCTCATAGGGCTTGAAACTAACATGTCCATGCTTCATGAAGAGTCTTGCATCTCTACCAAATTCATTGATGAAGATGGCAATAAAATATCCTACAGCACATACTCACAATTCCTATTCTCCATTTGCTTTCCAATTTTCCCATAATAACTACATGCCAACGAATTTACAAATCAGGTTCCTTTCATGCAAAGTTGACACATTATTTTGAAACTCTTGGACATCAATGCTAATGATAGAAGAGTCCTCTAGAGCTAGCAAGCATTGATTCAATCTATTGCCAAGTTGATCCATCTTGCACTTGTCACCAAACACTAGCACCACATCAGTTTCTTTGTTAAAAACTAAGGAACCAAATATTGTCACCGCATTCCTAAAAGGTTGAAGGGGAAATAATTCTTTATGTAAATCTATTATTTTTATTAGTATAAATTCTAAATGATTAAATATTTTACTTCTTAAATTTACATATAATTTACTTGATTATATTATTTTGATATTTTAATATAGATTAAATTTTAAATTTTGATTTCTATATTTTATGTTTAATTTTATGAGATTTAAATAATAATAAATATTTATATGTTATTATCTTTAAATTTGTTTTATAATTATGATGTTAATTTAAATTGTATTTCTATTTTAATTTTGTAGGATTTGATAGATTCAATTTGTAATTATATTTTAAATTTTAATTCATTTTTATAAATTATTTAAATGAACTTTTAATTTGTTATTTAAATATAGTTTTATTAAAAACAAGATTTTTATTGTGTTTTTATTAAAAATACATTATAAATTTGGTTGTTCACATTTTTTATGATTATTTTAGTTCATAATTTAATTTTTAAAACATTTATGAATAGTTTCAAAATAATTTAGAATGTTAACATTCTTTTGTTTTCCAAATTGAAACTTGAATTATATCATGACATCATAATCCAATGTAGGTGAAGGGAATAGCTAGTGGATCAAACCTAGCTCTAGATCCTTGTTGTGGAAATATGTCACCATTGTTGGTGAAATTCAAAGTAGTAGAGGTTATAAATGGGCATGTCACAAGTGCCTAAAGGAGTACAAAGGTTCATATACCAAGGTTCATGGCCACCTTTGCCACAAAACAAGAACAAGATGTGTTGTAAGCCTTACTACAGATGTTCATGGTCAACCATAGAAGGGATCGTCAACTACACAAATTGCAAAATATCAAAATGAGCAAGGTGAAGTTAATTATCTTGGTCAAGCATCAAAACAATGGCCAAGTACATTCATAAAGCTTCATTAAGGAGCTTCAAATAGGCCCCCTTTGCATCCACAAGCAAGGAATCTACAAGTCACAAGAAGAGTAATTTAGGACGTCTTGAAAAATCATTTAATTTACAAGATCAAGAGAATACAAACCAATGAATTGCTTCTTGTTTGTATGCAAATGGGATTTGCATTTAATGTGGTGTGATCCTCGTATTGACAAATGGTTGGGTCAATCAATGTGGCACCACAAAGATTCAAAAGCTTGCTCTACAAAACGACATGTCCCACCCTTTTTGCTAAAAAAAGAGACATTATTGACATATGGGATTGCATTTAATGTGGTGTGATCTTTGTATTGACAAATGGTTGGGTCATCAATGTGGCACCAAAAGATTCAAAAAGCTTGCTCTATAAAACGACATGTCCCACCCTTTTTGCTAAAAAAAGAGACATTATTGACAAATGGGATTGCATTTAATGTGGTGTGATCTTCGTATTGACAAATGGTTGGGTCAAGCAATGTGGCACAAAAAGATTCAAAAGTTCGCTCTACAAAACGACATGTCCCACCCTTTTTGCTAAAAAAAAGTCATTATTGACAAATTGTTGCAAACAATTTGAGCTCCATGGTGTATCTCAAGGATTTTTATCATTTGTGATGGATAGAAAGATGTTGAGAATTCTAGTTATTGTTAAAAACACAAATTGAAATGAGTAACATTGATAGAAAGATCTTCCATCACAAACGACCTAGTAGACTTTACGATGTTCAAATTGAAGTTTTCCAGCCATTGTTGAGAATTCTAACATAGCAAAAAGATCTTTTTATGCATCCTCGTCTAGTTCTAAGAATGTAGTTGGTGGTTGTACTTGATTCAACTATCATTTTTCTCTCGAGAATCTTGAGTTTTAGAGCATGTGATTCTATTGATGTGCTTGTTTTGATGACAAAATTATATTTACATGTAAACATTTTTGGACTATAGTAGCAATTATGTATATAGTACTTCTAAAGTAATAAAAATCTCCTTTGATAGCTTGTAAAATTGTGATGTGTGTGTGTGTGTGTTTTATGAATCTTGTATCCAGCTGTATCCATATTAATGGTGCTTGAAAAATAGTTGTATCCATATCCATGTCCACACACCTCTACTTAAATAGTTTTACCAATTCTAGCATGATCCTTCAAGCTAGCCCAGCACTATGAGTTGGAAGAATAAAAATGAAGTAAAAGAGTCAAATAAATTTGCCAAGAACTGAGCTTCTGAGCTACCTGCTACTAGTAAAATGGCAAAATCTATCAACCATCTAGAAAAATATAGAAAAAAAATGTAGTAATAGAATTACTAGAAAATGATTTGTATAAATTTCAACCAAAATTTATCTCCAAATTGAAATTGTTATGAATACTTTCTTTGGGGCTGGAAAAACCTAGAAGATGTGCGCAGATCTCCGGCGATGATGATGTGAGAGGAAGCGAAGGAAGGTTGTCTGCATGATGTTGTTGCAGACAAACGAAAATGGCAAGATTCGGCGCCCTCCTGGCTCGAAACGGGGAGGCCGCAAAGTTGTGTCTGGGGAGGGACGGAAACGTGCCTTCGCTCTGGGGCATCGCTGGATCCTCCCTCTTCGCCCTCTGCTCGTCCTCCTCCTCCTTCTAGGGCCTCGACCGTGTTGCAAAGTCAGGTGAGGATTTTTCCGGTGCGACTCCTCCCTTTGATGTCGCTGGTTGCAAAAACAAATCGAACCCTTATCACAAATGTTCAGAATATTGCCGGGATCATTCCATGTCTGTTAACCCTAACTCGGCCCGTCCTGAGGTTTCTTCAGATTGCCTCCACTTCAGAGTCTGGATTCTCAACCCGAAAGCAATCGGTTTTCCTTTGGGGATTCTGAAGTGGTCTTTTCTGAGGAACCTGTGGACTTCAACATTTCTGATGGCTGTATTGATGCAATTGCTGAGGATTTGGGTGCTCGTTCAGTGGTAGTCAGATGTTTGCACAAGCGCCCACCGGTGGCCTCTATTCTCGATTGGATTAACTGTACTTGGAGTAACTTGCCCACCCCTGCTGTGGAATCTCTTGATTTTGGTTTTTTTCTAATCACTTTCTGTTCGGTGGAGGATTGTAATTTTGTTTTGCAGAATGGGCCATGGTTCTTTGGGCATTCTGGCCTTTTTATCTCCCCATGGTCTCCTTTTTTCGATCCAGCCACCGCTAAGATCACTTGCATTCCTATTTGGATTCGCCTGTACAATCTTCCCTTGGTACTGCGTAAGGTGGATTTGCTAAGCTCTCTGATCAACCAGGTGGGATCCTTTGTCAAGCTCGACCCTGCCTCTGTGGCCTCTGATTGCAGATTCTACAGAGTTTGTGCTTTGGTTGATATTTCTAAAACCCTTTCTCACTCCATTAGGATTCACTCTTCTCACGGTGTGTGGACTCAATTTTTAAATTATGAGGGTTTGCCTTTTCGGTGCTTCCGTTGCAACAAGCTGGGACACAGAATCGATGCTTGCCCTCTTCAACGCTCAGCTGGGGCGAGGAATGTCTGCTTGAAAAAGTGGGTTCAGAAGGAGGGCTCTCCGGATACTGATTTTATTTGGCGGAATCATGGAATGTTCTTTGAACCTTCTCAGGTTCCAGGGCGAACCCGGTTCAGCCTGTGGCTCCCCCTCCTCCTCCAAATGTTCCTGCTTCAGTGTTGAATCCGGATCACCCTGTGGTTCCCGCTGCCCCTCCTTCTGCTCCTATTGTTGATTGCTCCTCTGTATCTTCTGAGGCAGAAGAAGATGATGGCTCTAATTCAGAGGGCACTTTTCCCTTCATGGACGATATAGAGGATCCTTTTCGGGATTATTATGACGATTTCACTCTGGATCCCCCCCGGAAACTTGGGCTGGATCCCCCCGAAAACTTGGGATCTATCAATCCCTTTGCGCCAAATCAAAACCCGATTGTGGTTCCAAGCGCAAGGTTGGTAGAAAATCTGATGCAGAAAAGCTCCGCATTGAAGGTCTGGAAGCGGTGGAGGCGGGTTCTCAAAGAACTTTGGAGGCTCTCCTTCGCACCAAAAGAAGGGATTAGGGTTTAGGGTTTTGGATCCTGGTTCTGGACTGTTAGTTTTTCTCTTCGTTTGTATCTTGGGTGATGTTTTTTCTGGTGGCTGTTGTCGTACTCAGTTCTCTGTAGGCTTCTTTAGATTTTTCTTTTCTTCTTCTCTTCTGTTATTTCTTATCTGCGTGGCAGATCTTTGTAACTTTCTTTTATTTTAATAAAGGGAATGGGCCCTCGTCCCATAGCTTACGGATCAAAAAAAATTTATCTCCAAAATTTTTTATCACAAGAAAGAAACAAGAGAATTCATATTAATATTTGGTTTATAGAATATAGTTAAGAGTCATGTACCAAAATAAATAAAATTGTTTACGATACCTGCTGTTGCTCTTCAATTGCTCTCTGAGCTCTTTAAATTTTAAATTCCGCATGTTTTCAAAGGAGAATACATACACCGAAATGTAATCCTCCACAGCCTGTCTCACAGCACTTATTATTGATTCCTTATGTTCCCTTCCCTTCCTTTTGGTTTTAGAAAGTGTAACTGCAATCATTTTAAAATGACAAATATGACTATCAAATAGATACCAGTAGCTTAAAATTAAAAGGAAACAAACAAATGCCAAAAAGAATCAATGTGCACAGTGCCACATGAGCAAAGACAAAAAAAAATCTTACAACATGACTTTTGAGTTATAACAGCAAACTGCAGTGCACCTCCCTTGAATATAAATTTACCTTATGGTATTCCCTATAACCAGCAACTGAAAATTGCATTTTAATTGCAAAGTGCTAAGAATTAAATAGCATTGTAATATGAAACTCAATAAAAGCCAGACTAGACCACACTCATCCCACACAATAAATTGATGACAACATTTATGTCTGGTTTTTCTAATTTTAAACCTTGCATAAATAAAACTTAGGCCTAGCCAGCTGTCAAAATAGACAGGAAACATAACAGATTATACTAATGTCCCCAAGCGATAAGCATAGCCAGTGGGAAGGATAGGTACATCTAGTTACAATAGAAAAGTAATCATGAAAGTGAAACTGGTAGCTGAATAATTCATTATGAACTAAAACAGTGGAAGCATAACTAAAGAAGGAAATATATATAACAATGCAAAGGGAAGGACCCTTAAGGAAAAAACAAGGAGCAGACAACAACCGGAGCTGGAGACAGAGGCTGGAAACCACCATTGTTACTCTGTTTGTATCAAGAGTCAAAATTAGCATCCACAACAATAACAGCAAACCTCCCTCAAAATGATGCCTAGAATTTATAGAAACATAAATTACAGCTGATCCAATGATTAGAATATCCCACAACCAGCAGAAATAGTTTGAAACCCCTTCAAAATCAGCAAATCTAACCCTTTCACATTGTATGGCCAGAAGCAATTGAAAATGACTTCAAGTCCTCAATCAATCTTCAACAATTTAACACAATTGTGATTCCCAAATGAAATCACCTCCAATGAATAAGGGAGTTTTTGTTGACAAATCCAAATATGGAAACTACAAAGGTTTTCGTCCCTAAGATCTCCCACACGAAAGGTTATAATCCTTGAATGCTTCAAAACTCCAATTAGGAAGAAGAAATGAAAAATGACAAAATAGATACTTTGATGTGAGCCTTGATCTCTTCTTTATAGGCGCCCACTTCCGTCCCTCTATTTTATTTTATTTTAAATTTATTTTTCCCTCTGAGTATTTAAAAATACGTTTTGAATTACATCATGAATAAAGTATTAAAGACACTTTTTAAACATTGCATAGCCCCTATAATAATAATTAAGTTGCCCCTTTTGAAAATAATTTAATAAAGTGATTGAACCCATTTAAAATATTATTATTTCCCTTATTTTGTCCCTTAGTATACAAGAAATAAAAAAAGCTATTCTTTAATTAATTCTTTTGATTTTTGAGAATGGAACATGACAATCTACCCTTCCCAAAATTGTTTGCCCTCAAGCAGTTGCAAACCCGGATGCTCAAGTATCATCGTGCCAACATTATGAATCATGTTGTAAACAGTAACGCCCATAGAGTCTAGCTCTTGAACTGTCAAGTGAAACAATTCCTACCAAAAAGCACTATGAGGCCTACACAAACTGGATGCTCAAGTATCATCATGACAACATCAAAAATCATGTTGTAACACTCATAAAGCCTAGATCCTATAGCTATCAAATGTAACAACTCTTGCCAAAATGCACTATGGGATCTACTAGCTCCATCATCCATATTTTTATGCAATCCATGTAATTTGATCACCTCTTTGAGAAACAATTTAGCCCTTTGAAGAAAAATAACAAGGAGTGTGCATGATTCCCACCATAAATGCAAACCTTGGGGAGGCCCATGATGAGATCCATAATCATACCTTTCTACTTCTAACTTGGATCAAGCAAGGAACACAACCAATTCACAATATGCTCTTCTTTGAATTGATGACAAATGATGTCCTCTCCCTAATGCTTGAGGGCATCTTCAAACTTCCACAAGGCCAAGAGTTGCCTTATGTGACAAAAGAGCTCACCACCAAGCTTTTGCTATGCTGCTCTAGCATTATTATGAACACCACCTTGAATCATTCTCATGGTACTAATTATTTTGTCAATAGGAAAGATATCTCCAATATGTATCTTCCCTATCTCTTGATGAGATCCTCTACTTGATGGTAATCCTAGAGGTATGAGATCAATCACCATACCATGCTGATCCAAAACATCATGATAAAGTGTCTCACCTATGGATGATGTCCTCGTTGTCACCAATAGATATAAGATCCAAGCTAGTTATTCCATCCTCTTGGCAATGATGACTCTTGGGACTCCATCCTCAATGCCTTGAAGAACTACCTCTTTTCCTTGAATTTAACTCAATAGTGAACTCTTTGATGTCATTTAAACATGAATTAGGATTAGAATATAACCTAGCATCATATAAACAATAAAACCACCATAAACTTTAATGTCATTTAAAGCATGCATGATAAATATAATATATTCATCATTCGAACTTCAAGTGCGAACCCACCAAAGAAACGAACCAAGACCTGGATCCAGTGCGAACCGAACCTAGATCTAGCCCTACAAGAGGTGAACCCTACTAAGGAAATATGTATAGCAATTCATTAATATATTTTTTCCTTTTACTAAAAGAATATTTATTATAAATAATATATCATAATAATATATATTAATAATAATACATATTAATCATATATAATAAATTATATGACATATATATTATATTAAAATATATCATAAATATGCATTAATTATATACAATATATTATATGATATATATATATTTTTTTATCAATAATAATTTATTTTATTAATATATTAAAAAGAGTCATTACATCTTCATAAAAAGATCCCTTCGAACCCCTACCCCTATACACCAAGCCTAATAAAAACAGACCCCTCCCACCATTCATCTATAATTAACATAAGGCTATCACCGTAGCTTCTAGATCCATCGTTTCATTTACAAGAAACCCTTTACAAATACATACAAGAGATTATAGTCAACTAACATTTAACCAAACGGGCTCTACTTCCCATATACAAAAACATACAAAATTCACAGATTTCGATCCCCCAGCATCACAAAAAGAAGACGTTTCTTCCCTGCACGATCCTCGACCCGCATCACCGTTCCAACTTTTGGTTCCAGACCACCATTGTCGTCTTCCCAAAAAGACATCATTCAATGCCGTTTCAAAAAATTTGAGCCCACCAAAAACCAAACAGCCACCACGTCCCCTAATCTCCACCTCTGCTTGTCCTCCCTAGCTGATATATTATATGATATATTATATGATATATTAGTATGATTTATTTATTTATTTATTTATTTATTTATTTATTTATTATATCTAATAAATATTATATTTTAACATATAGTATCATATAATTATATTATATGATAGTAATATATAATAGATTATAGTTTATATATAATAAATTAAAAAATATATAATTATATACTAATTATTATATAATAATAATGTATAATTTGGCTTGATAAGGGGCAGGAAATATAGTGTTATGAGAAGTTAAGAAATTTAAATATATAATATCATGTAATTCTATATTATATATAATAATATATATTATATGATAATATATATTATAATTTATATATATATTATAAGTTAATATTATATATTATTATATACAAGTTATTATATAATAATAATGTATAATTTGGCTTTATAAGGGGCATGAGATATAGTGTTACAAGAAGTTAAGAATATAATAGATGGCTCAGTTGGTAAGCATGTGATGGGATGGGAAGAGAATTCAATGAATTGAATAGTTAGTGAACAAAGCAATGATGAAAACAAATGGAGGTGGCCAATATCATTCGATTTGAAGGGGTGAAGATATCACTTAACGGAGTGACATGAAGGCTGGTGATTCTCGAATGAGAATTCCTCCTGGACATTGTGGTAATTTCCGATTTCCAATTAGTGTGCCTTGAATTTTCTAATTAGAGTCACTACATGAATAAAGTCAGGAAAGGGGCAAAATAATTGACAAAGGAGAATGTGAGGCCTAGGAAGGAGAAGCATAGGCGAAATGATAAAGAGTATGGAGAGGATATGCTAGATAACTTTTTTGCATTCTTGGAGAAAGAAATAGGGAGCCCAAATTTGAGATTGTGGGTAATGAGAGTATGGGAATTATCCAAGGGGGTGGATGGCTCTCGAGGAGTGGGGATTAGGGCTATGATGGCAAGGGTGCTTTTGAGTCCTAAACAATTGGTGGGTAGGCAAAATGTTTTCAATGTAGCACAGGCTTTAAGTTGTGCGATGTTGTTATCTTCTATTGCCAAAACGTATCTTCTTCATGATGACATTAGAGGTGTAGAAACTAGGCTAAAGCAGTTCTCAACTATCAAATTGGGCATTTCCATGAACTCAGTGAGAATGTCTATCATCTTCACCAAGTAGTAACAAAATTGGTGATGGGTCTAAAAGTGAACTTATCCTCAAAGGTTAATTTCAATGTGCTTATTTGTTACTACAATGAGGAGTTAGAGGATGTGCAAGTGAATGCTTCACCCCCAATTCATAAGGATGGCTGCAAAAAATGTGTCCTATGGAGTAGAGGGGGGGGATTGTGTAATTTCCCCCCTTCATTTTCCCTTGACATTTTTATTAATATGGATTGGACTAAACAAAAGACTATTGATATTGAATAGAAAACAAAATACTATGTCAAAGTTTAGATTATAGGTTATTTTAGAAACACCATGTATATAATAGATGGTGGTTTATAGTAATGGGATGGTTTTGATTATAGTTTTTCAGTGTATGAATGATGATATTCAAGAACACAAGATGCACGATATTCAGTTTGGCTTTCTCTAAGAGGGATGATTTTCATGTGGTTGAGAGTTTCTAGTTTGATGAAAGGATAACAAAGTTAGTATAGAATGATGTGCATAGCCCTTATTCTAGATATGAATTAGGGGTGGTTATCACTAAGAATGTATTGAAATACTTTTGACTTTTTTATGAATTTGGTAAGCCCCATGGTTACTAACTTACTAGTAACCAAGCTCTTTAACATTACTTTTTGCAGATCCCAGGTGCCTAACCTAAGTATTCTAGCAACAAATAATATATATAACTCTACATTGTTATTTCTATTATATGCTATCATTATATAATATTAATTATTATTATATATTGAATATATATAGAATTATATCATTATGTAATAATATATACACTCAATTGTACCTGTACCCAAGGGAAAAAAAATTGTCACCAGTATACATGAACTCCAAATCCATACCTATTCCCATTCTTGAATAGGCAACTTAGTTCCTTAACTTACGATATAAGTTGTTCAGTTTTTCTTAAGGATAAAACTCTTACATTTACTTTGGATAGTAGATTTCATGGAATCTTAAAGCTAATCAAAAACTACTTAGATGATACACATGCAGATCAATCTTAGGGGCAAAGTAGAGCAATTGCATGATGATAACCCATGTTTAAGCTCTAGAGGAAAGTTCATCGTAGTGCTCTAGTTGCCATCTTATAATAAGCCATATCCTGACGAGATTAAGTGCAATTTCCACAAAAAAATTTGGCTAAATAGAAACCCCTAGAACACAGTTTTGAAATGGCAAAGCATAATATAAGTAAAGGTAAAGACTTCTTTTTCAGGTGACAGCAAACTAAGACACCAATTTGGTGTATATGGCACCCCTCAAGCAAGCAGTCCACAAGGGGATTGTTTTTCCATTTACCTCATCTATATAGTGCAGATCCATTACATGTGTTTAATTAGCAAAAAGATAATAAATACAATTTACTTATGGAATAAACCTACAATGTTCACTTACAAATTACACTCATTTAAGTCAGAAATAAGTTAAAAGAAATTAGAATATATAGCAAGGTAAATGGAATACAACATGTCGATTTCAAAAAAAATCTACACATTTTTCTTCCAAAACTCTCATTCTAATGTCACAGGCTGTGGAAGCCCTACAATAAATAGATTATAATGGCTCATAGTTTTACTCTTAGACACTTCCAAACAGTGCGATTCCTTGGGTTTTCAGTTTTGGTGTGCAGTCAAATGCCTAACATTGCACAGAATTCTATGTGAAGCACACCTATTTTATCCCCATCTATCTTTGTGTGACGCTGATCTTGAACATTCATTCAGTAATTCTTCAATTGCGAACCCCAGTAAAATCCTCATTTATCTTTAAAAGAGAGTCACCCAATCTATGAACCATAATATTATTGACAATTTACAATAATGCAAGATAAACTTTTGATAAGTTTATACGTCAATGCATTTTTTTTATTGAGGACCCACTAAATTTCTTCTGTATCTAGAAAAGAAAAAGGTAATTTATAATAATGCAAAGAACCTTGATTAATGATGAGTTTTTGATTCACTTAGTATCTTAATTATTGATGAGCTTTATTTTCATTTTGTATTGTTGCTGTTTTTCGATTATTGGCCTGGTAAAACCCTCACTTATCTAGAAAAATAAAAGTGACCCTATTTTATATACCCTATAATATTGGCAATTTAGATTAATGAGAAATAACCTTAGTTACTGATGATTTTATGCTTCATTTGGTATTTGTTGTTTTTTTCGGAATGAGACCCTGTACAGTCCTTGTTTATCTAGACAAAAAATGAGAACCTAATCTAGGTAACATAGAATGATCGGGTTATTTAAGATAATGCAAAATAGCCTTAATCACTGATGCATTGCAGGTAAGGAAAAACAGTACCGAGACGCTTATTCGCTACTGGCAAGGACAAAGAAAAATGTAACATTATTAAGTTAAAAAGGATGGACTAGACGGTTTAAAGCAAATATACTGGTTGTAACGACAAAATACAGGAGTATCTGCAAATTTATGGATCGAAAGAGAAAACACCTTTGAGACCCTAATGACAGAAATTTCTATTCAAATAAAATGGAAAAACAGAGAGAAACTAAATTTGAACGTACCGACTTTGTTACGCTTAGACTTTGGCATGTTTGATACTCAAAGCTGTGCAATCTATGATTTCAGGAGATTCCGCCGAAGGTGATATTTGCTGTCAAGGGTTATATTGAAGAAAATATAAAGCTGTGCAGTCTCTGAGTTGAAGAGCAAGGCCAGATTTGCTTTTAAGGGTTTATCTGCATAGTCATAGTAGGAATACATGCGTCCTCATATTTTTAAAATTAGGGTTTTAGACCAAAATAAGAAAAGTATCATGTTGGCTTGTTTAATTTAAAGGCATGAAAATCTTTGTTTTTTTTTTTCCAAACGGATACAATTGGTTATGAGAAGTTCCTTTATCTATGTTTTTAAATAGCTGATTATAGTAGGGGACCAAAATAAGAAAAGTATCATGGTGGCTTGTTTAATTTAAAGGCATGAAAATCTTTGTTTTTTTTTCTCCAAACGGATACAATTGGTTATGAGAAGTTCCTTTATCTATGTTTTTAAATAGCTGATTATAGTAGGGGAGAGGGTCCAATAAAGGAGCACCCGAATTTTGGGGTCTACCTCATCTCGTCGATCAAAGATAATTTTATTTTTATTTTTTTTTAAAGTCATTTTTGTAATTTCAATGGGGACATTTTTTTTTTGTTTCAATAAAGATAGGGAGATTGGAGTCTTTTCTTGTATGTTTTGAAGGTTGACTAGCAATGGATCATTGTGACCCCCAATCCCTACATACCATCAAACTGGTAAGTGTTCGCTATGTCATGTGGCGTATGAGCAAAATGCCACCAATTTTAAAACATGCTAACATTAAACGTGCATCGCCTCCTCTTTCCTTCCCAAACCGCCACATTAATTCCATGTCCATTCCAATTTCCTTGTATGAGATGTTACCATATTTCCACACCATCAAGCCTTCAATGCTTTAGTACCTCACATTTATCCCTCGTTGGCACCCCACTACTAAGACTCCTCTTCTTGAAAGTTTGTTACATTTGGCACCAAAAGATGTTCACTTTAGCTTTGTATAACAATAGCTTCTGCAAAAGGAATGGTCACCAATGTTGGCTCCTTGCTCATTACTCGTCTTTCAAGTCATCATCTACATGTTTCTAACCCTTGTGAGGATTCTACACCTCACAAAGGTAAAGAACCAGCAATGCTTAATCTGCTTTAGTTCTTTGCGTTTCAAGGCTTTTGTTGTGTTTGACTTGTTTCTTTGTTCTTTTATATTCACACTTCCTTCTTTGGAACATCTTTGTCAAATTCTCTCATTTCAAAGCCAATGAGAGCACCAAACATTACATCTACTGAATACTTGTCCAAGTCCTTAGACTCTTCAATAGTAGATATTTTATGAATATAAGCTTTAGGGAGAGATCTCAAAAATTTCTTCACATGTTGGTTGCAAATGGGTGTTCAAGAAGAAGTTTGGTCTTGATAGTAGTTTTGAGAAGCATAAAGCAATCTTGGTTGCAAAGGGTTACTCACAAGTGGATAAAATTGATTATGGTGAGATATTCTCTCTTGATGTAAAGTTGACATCTATTTGGTTTTTATTATCGCTTGTTGTAGCTTATGATTTAGAAGTTGAGAAAATGGATGTGAAGACAACTTTCCTTCATGGCAACTTGGAAGAATAAATCTAAATATCACAACCATAGCATTACATTTTAAAAGGTAAAGAACACCTAGTTTGTAAGTTGAAGAAGTCTTTGTATGGCTTGAAATAGTTTCCTAGGATGTGGTACCAAAATTTGAATATCTTTGTGTTGAGTTTGAGATTTTTTATATTGAAATCAAATCATTGTGTCTATTATAAGATTGATAATGATCTCATTCTTATTATTGGTTTATATTTTGATGATATGTTATTCTTTGGGAATGGTAAGAGTTTGATTTATGTTTTGAAGTCTAAGTTGTTAGCATAGTTTGAAATGAAAGGTTTAGGTGTAGCTAGGTATATCTTGGGAATGTAGATCGGAAGAGATAGAGCTAGCAAAAATCTTTGATTGAGCTAAAGTATGTGAATTTAGTGTTGGAGATATTCAACATGGAAACTTGTAGATAGTTGGTTGTTTCAGTTTTATAGGGAACAAAGATATATATGGAGGATTGTCCAAAATTTTCTATCGAGATGGAGAACATGAACAAAGGAAATTATGTGAGTGTTGGAAATTTGGTGTATGTCATGGTTTGCACAAGACTAGACATTGCCCAAGCAATGGGAGTCCTAAGTTAGTTTATAAATAATCATGGATGGGTACATTGGGATGTAGTTAAGAGGGTGTTCAAATACTTGTGGGGTAATTTTGAGTATTCCCTATGTTTTCATGGTTACCCTATATGACCTTGAAGTTCAATTTGTATTAGTGGGTTTATGGATTCTAATTGGGCGGGTGATATTGACAACAAAATATCCACTAGTGGATATGTTTTCATGATGTTTGGTGGTGTTGTGAGTTGAATGAGTAAGTGACAAGTTGTAGTTGCTTTGAAGGAATCCATTTGTCTTGAGTGTTTGTTTCCAAATGTTGGGCTTCATGCAAGTTTGATTACTATCTATTGTGATAGTCAAAGTGTTATGTTTAACAAAGAATCCAACCTTCCATGTGTGGAAAAAGCACATTGATCTCCAATTCCATTTTTGTGACATGGTAGAGAATGGGAAGGTGGAGTTGGAGAAATTTTATACTTTGGAAAATGTTGAAGATAAATTGACAAAGCCTATGATCATAAATAAGTTCATATGGTTTTCAAATTATTTGAGCCTCATGACCCCTAGCTATCAAATATTGTTGTTTCCACTGGATCTTCAAAAGTGTTCAACAAGTGGGAGAATATTAGGAATAAGGTGTCTCTACCTTTGATTTCCTATAACTTTAATCATTTAATTATTAATGTTGAAATTATGTAAATTATTGCCTATTTATTTATTATGTAAAGTGAATTTGATCTCATATAGAAAGTGATATGGATGGTGTGTGGTATCCATGTGGAAATAGGTGTTCCATTTTGCGTTAGTTAACTCATATCATTTATGACAATTAATTGTTGTTAGGTTGTCAATTATTATGGCAAGTTACTATGGCAATGGAGGAGTCAATTTTGGAAATTTCCAAGTAGTTGGAGTTGTGCATGTAGGCACATTTCATGCAATATTTGAGTTTTCATACATGCATGTGCTTTACATGTTAAGTGGATTCCTTACATATGTTGTTACCTTTGACCAGGTTCAATTTTTTATTTGCAGGTTGTTAGAACTAAAAAATTGATGTTTTCACATGTTGATTTTACTCATTTGGCCTTACCGTGTGCAGTTTCCACTCATATTTTTCCCTTTTATCCCATTGAATCTGTTCAGTCATGCATATTTTACATCATGGTTCGGGTCGGTGTGACATTTTCTTGTCTCCCGACCTTCGTTTTTGCTATTATTTTGTTTTAGGGTGGTCGGCAGGACTTCTCACTGTCTCGGATCACATTGGCGGGTGGAACCTTATCGGCATGAGTTGTGGCTATCGGGTTGAGGTCTCCCCGATCTTCTCTTGTCTTACCAACCTGGTGCCTAAGTGGTCATTTCGGTGAGAGTTTAATTCTTCGGCGGGGGGTCTCAACGACTTCGTTATGTCATGCCGACCCGAAGGAACAAAGGACGTGTATCAGTATAAGTTATTGCTATCGGTATTATGTCTTGGCGAGTGTCTTGGTCTTGCCGACAGAGTGAATATAGGGCTTTCGGTGTAATTGTTTCCCTCTCTTGGCGATCTCAGGTGACTTTCGGTGAAGCGAGGAACTCTCTGCAGGAGGTCTTCCCGATAGTCTGGTGTTATAGCGATGCTCTTGGTGGGCTCGTCGGCAAGACATTTGGTTGGTCACAACGAAATGAATTATTATAGATGGCTCTCGGTGAAACTTGGAACGGTCTATATGACTTCTCCCCGACATTGCATTATCTTAGCGAAGGCAAGTGGGAGATGGTTTTTGGAGTATGTGTTGCCTTGTCTTGATGACTATGAAACAAAAAGTGAATGCCTTTCGGCCTGAATTTTGATTTCAGTATATGGTCACCCCGATACTTATGTGCTATGGCGAAGTGGATAAAATGAAATATGTAGTTCGATGAGAGACCTCTTGTGTCTTGACAACCCGGGGTACTCTTTGGTTTTGGTATGACAAACAGGGGGCTACAGCGACATGTGAAGAATGAGGAGGGTTTTCGATAAAACATTAAATGGTCTATATAACGTTTCACCGACTCGGGCAAGCTATGGCGATGTACAATGGAACAAAAGGCTACTACAGGATTACTTCGGTATAACATATGCATGGTCGTGGCGAATGTGGAATAGGGGAACACGGGCGAATAACGATTAGCGTTATTTTTGCCTTCGGCATACCTACGTAGATGTCTCAGTGAATGGCTCAGAAATTATATTCAAACACTATGGGCCGACATTTGAGAAATTCTAAATGCATTGTGCAAGACATATTTTGGAGCCTGATTTTCATGCTGAGGCCGACATAATGTTTTATTTTTGATATTTTCTCATGATGGTGTGTATATAAGCATGATGTAGTTATTAATTGATACCACCAGGAGAGATTAGATTTTTTGATACACTGCAAGGAGATACATTAGAATAAAATTATCAGACCAGAGGCTATTGTTGCATGATTTTCACAATGGAGGTATTTATGAGATTCAGTTGATGTTGCTGCATTTTTCTGGTGTCAATTATCTGTTGAATTAAATGAAAAATACTGCTAAGTTGTCTCCATGATTGATTTTTCTGGTTATTTAAGTTGACATAACAAGTTTATGTTCAATTTATCAATACACACTTTTTGTATTCGTGTGATTGATGAATTGGTTCTTTCAAGTAAAGATTAAATCCTTTTATTGATCACAGTAATCAGAGAGATTTCATTGTGGATTATTGAAGTAGAACTCAGTAGTCATATTGTTGCAAGTTTATACAAGTTGTAAACACATAAATGCCAGATAATTTGTGTCTTCTTAGAATGTGTTGTTCATCTTGATCTCATTTGACTCCGCCTACCCAACAAGGCACTAGTCTCTGCATTTCACAATTTGAATCCATTTCAGTTTCTTTATATCAGTTAATTAAGCATCTTAGGATTTAGATCAGAAGGTAGCTATTGAGTTTGATTTGTTCACTATTATCTACCATTGTGGACAAAGTCTATTAAAAGGTTAATCATAAGATAAGTCTGCACTATTCAGAAAGGTACACCCACCGGGTTTGCACCTAAAAGAGTAGAAGGTTTGATTGTTTCAAACCTTGTCTATTACCCTAAAGTATCAAGAGATTGGCACCTCTTGAGGCATTCAACCTGCATTTTTGAGAGCTAACACAGTTACCAAGGAAGTCATCACATGTTCTATCTTCAGTGTTGCATATATGCAATCATGTAGAAGGTGACAAGGACAATACTAAGTATACCATTTTTAAAGTAGTTTTTATGCATTATAAACTCTTATTTATTCAGGTGTTTGGTTTTGTATTTATATCATTGTTTATTGCAAGTAACGAGGTGTCACTAGATCTTATCCATAACACTTGTGTTCTCTTGATATAAACTTGCTTTGCAAGTGTGTGTAACCAAATTGTTTACTATAATACATTGAGAAGGATTTTAGAGTATGGAATTTTTTGTTGATAAAAGGTTTTCCCCACATACATTTTATGTTATGTGTTACATTTATCTATTTTGACGTTTATTCTATTTCCTGATATATGTATATTCTTCATAGTAGCTATTTAAGGTGGTTAAAGTTTTTAAATATGCATATTCTCTCCTCTTTAAATTTATGTAGGAAGTGTTTATACGTATCTTGCTTCCTTTCATAATTAAAAATTGTAACAACTAAGAATGAGTAAAAACATAATTGAAGTTGCATGATTGTGAAATAGATAAAATGTTATAAGAATATCCCATATAAATGAAAGGTATGGAATCTAACATGAGATGACTAAAAAGTGCAAATTATCAATTTAGTAGTGCAAAGAACATAGTCCCTGAATCGCAAGTTAGAATGATTGATCATTTTATCACCCTTGCACTAGCAAAGGCTATCTTAATTAAACTTAGCATGGAAGAAAAAGGTAAACCTTTTGATTGATTCTTCAAGTATAGCTCATGAAGTAAGAAGGACGATAAAAACATGGGTTTATTGCATCACTTTCATATTATGCTATTATAATGTTTCGATCTTGATGAGAAGATGAAGGGGACTAAATGGGAAGTGGATCCTTTATCTCCACCTTAAAACTGCTCAAGAATGATAATATATGATTCGGGAATTTGAGGCATTCCCAAAATTCATCATGGCATAAAATGGCATTTTCTACTATCACCTTGGATGTTAACAATGCAACCAAGAGCTTGTATTATTTCTCTTAGATCATGGGTAAACAAAAGTAGAAAGGCATAGTAGCTTATGATATCAACAAAATTAGGTCAGACATCTCTAATGAAGAATGTAAAGTTATTATTAGTAGATTGAAACCAAATTTTATACCAATTGGAAGGGACTCTACTAATATGACAACTCATAAAACATAAATAAAAACATGGTCAATTATGGAAGGGTTGATTTGGTAGAACATGCCTATTGAAAGATTTTATTGAAGAAGTACTAGAGTTAAAAATGGATGATGATTTGAAGGAGTTAGTTGATATTCAAACTCTTAATATTAGGGAATCAATGGTGCAATTTTCTATGGAAAGGAGTCAAAGGTTGACAATTTAGATCTATCTTTGGGTGGTTAACTCATTAGAGCATAATAGAAATCAATAACATTAGAATCACATTAGTTTAGGTATGTAGATCATTCTCACATAGGAAAAATATCTTAGTAAGCATAAGGGTCATGTGGCTTCTACAAGTAATTGTCCATCCATTTGTAAAAATATTTTCAAGACCTTCTTAAGTGGATATTTTGAAGTTTGTAGCGAAAAGTAAGATAAGAAATATGGTCTTGTGAATGTTACACAATGATCTAAGGAGCTACATGAATGGAAAGAGCAACTATTGGTAACATAAGAGAAAGAGGTGCAAGTCTTGACTAAGTTGGATAACACAAAAAGGCTTATTAAAGAGCTCACTCTAGACTTTAAAAGGACATACGAGACAAATTGCATAAAACATGTTAGGAATAAGCATCAAGTCACTCTTATAGATTTACAAGTAGCGAAGACTATCTTAGAATGAATGAAATCAAAATATTTTCACTTGATTAAAGACAGGGATATGTTCATCATAATTGGTAAAATGGCCATAAAGGCATCTTTAAAGAAAATAAGGGAATAGTGGATGAAGTGTCCCTTGAGCTTGAATCGACCAGGGACATTTTAGAAACACCCAACAAGCACTTTTGTATGTAGGGGAATAACTTGATGTTACAAAAAATGTCAAAAATCAAGGGTTGAGGTAATTAAGTAGGTATTCGAAGAGCTTGATAGGCTTTAAGAAGATTTTTATTTAGAACAAATTTTAGGAAAATCAAAATCTATAAGTATTGAATTAGGTTTCTCCAAGATAGTTGTACAAAGAATTGAAAGTCAGCAAATAAAACAACTTGAGGATGACATAATAGATGGGGAATTTGAAATGATGACTTCAAAGGATAGTTGCCCATATCTAGGTTAGCATGAAGAAGAGCTTAAACAAGGAAACATAAATGATTTTTAGTTTTTTTCTAGTTTCCTTTGTGTTACTGATAACCCATTCTTTGAGATTAATACAAATATATCTCCTAGTTGAGGGTTTCCCACTTGTTATAACATTAGAGTAGCACAATAAAGGTCGACTGCATAACAAGAAGGACTAAGGATATGGAATTACCAATTCATGTGATTGGAATGGGCAAGGAAACACCATGCTCTTAATTTTAAATTATAATACATGAGGGGGAAAAGTGATATAATTATTGATATATTTTCCATGATTTATGAACCTTGTTATATTTATGCCAACCTTAGTGATTGGGAGGATTCTATCATGATGGAATACAACAAGAGTACATTTGTTGCCAAAATCTTAGATATAAATGTGCACGATGAAAGGAATATGCTAGCAGGTAGTTGCATTCTATATAATGATAAAAAAATTCTAATACATGGGTATAAGATGAAGCAGATCTTGAAAATGGTGCACGATACACCCACAATGGGATAATATAAACCCTACAATAATTATAATTATGTGGACGAAGATCTACTTAAGTGGGTGGGAGATAACAGTAAGTCCAATTAAGTTTTCATGATTGACTAGGGCACCCCCTACACAAAGATACTATTGATTGATACAAATACTTATGGGAGGTAGGACAAAAATAGAGAATGTTAGTGAAGTCATATTTGTTTGTTAATAGAATACATTTGTTTATTTTTTGTGACTGGATTATAAATTGATAAATCCTATAGGATTGAAACGTAGTTACCACCACTCATAAACCATAAAGAGAGAGATTATCATGGAGGGTCTTTGGGGATGAGGATATCAACCACAATATGGGGAACATCATCTACTAGTAGAATGGAGGAGAACATGAATTTTTATTAAGCCTAATATAACCCCTATTTATTCCTCATCAAGAATTAGAATGTGTGTTCAAGGATCCCATCATGAGTCCATCCAAAGAATGTGGTAAATAGTACATTTATGTTGTTATGGATGAGATGAACAAATATGCATGCTCCTTTACCATTCATCTTGGGTTCAACACACAACACAAGGTAGAATTAATTTTCCAAGGAATGATTGGGTTGATCAGATTGCCTAGGAATATGACCAATAATAGATACAATATAATTAATAGTTTCTCCTGGTAGGAATTATCTTAGTCGATAAAAGCTAAACTCATTTCCATACAAGTTATCAACTACCAATAATGGGACTAAGAAAAAATGGTGAATCAAAGGATATCAAGAACCTTGGTGTAACGTATTTTAAAGCATAAGTCCACATAAATTAAATAGTTTCACTTAGGAGGGTATTATTGCAACAAGCATCGACATCTAATCCTAGGAATACTTTTATGCTTGGAAATGGGTGTTTATAGTGCCTCATCTTGCATTCATTTAGTGTTCATGGATTATGGAGTGTTGCTCATAAGGTTAATGGGTGCCATCATCATAACAAGGGTGGATAACCTAGGATGTGGAGCCATCACAAATTAGTTGGTTCATGGGAAGAACCTAATTATAAAGGATGTTGGTTGGGAAGAAGCAATAATTTTAGAATATTTGAATTTTCCTTGATTGAGAGGAATCAATTTTGAGTGGGATGAAATTTTCATGTTCCTTTTTTTAATAACTTGTGTTATGGACCAAAATTCCCATTTCCTATTTCTTACATCTCCACTAATCTAATATTGTATGTGTGCTCTTCTTCTTTCCCACTATATTAGTTTAAGGTTCTTGAAGTCTATAAACTAGGAGGCATGTCCAACCTTCTAAGTATTTATCAATTATCATAGGTTCAAAATTCATCATATAAGCACACCCTCCCATCCAAGTTTGACTTTTCCTTGGTACTTGTCAAACTTTTAGACTTCACCATCTTGGCATGCTTTCTTTCTCAACTCCACTTTTCCGTATGCTTATCAAACTTCCTTATCCAATCATACCCCACATCCTTCTCCTACTTGTTTCTCTTACCTTGTCAAACTTTTAAACTTGATTGTATTAGCATGCTACATGCCCAAACTCCAATCCCCAACTAGTGGCATGTCCCATGAAGTATCTTTAACCCTTTAACATTGAAATTCCTACCTATTTGCACTATTTATCTCACCTACCTATTGACTTGTATGAGAGTACCATTAATGCTCAATTGTGATGTGATAACTTCCAAAAAGGATTTTCTTCTACCTAGAAATTATTTAATAATATGGTGTAGATCCACATGTACATTGGTGATGCAAGTAAAAAAGGTCATCATGATTGTCATTGATAAGGTAGTTAGCATTTTAAACCTATGGGATCTCTTACCATTATTATGAAGGACATTCTAGGTTGCATGAAACTTTCCTCCATGATTCTCAAGTACATCCAAGCACACACAATGTGATTTCAAGTGTGATTAAAGGGGGAAATCACACTCATTAGATATGGGTGATTTTTGTTGTATATTAGTCAAGAGATATTGGCATTTAATGTAGGTTATGGTAATATATTTGTGGTTATTAAATATTCATGGTTAGAATAGAATATTATTATGAAAAATGTTTAGAAACACTAACTAAAAATCATCTCGAGCTTTAGATTCTTGGAGTCAAGGATGAAAACTTGTAGACTATTGGAGGTTGAAGGATAAAGGATGAAAATACTTTTGGTCAAAGGAACAATATAACCCAAATGTCAGATTTGAGTTGTCACTAAATTATATAAATCTAAATTATTTTCACTGGGTTATTAGTATTTGTGAATAAATCATGAGAAATCTAGGGTTTTGTTTCCATAGTTTTTGCCCCTCCTTTTTTGAAAAATTGTGTTCACTTATACAAATTTTGTCTAAGTTAAATTGTCAACCTTTCCTTTGGTTTTCAAAACTTTTTCAAGTCCCTCTTGGGTTGTCATAACCTTTTCTCCACCTGACACTTTAAAATTTAAGTCTAAAGTCCACCTTCGATGTCGGTCTTTTGTAAGTTTTCAAAACTCTATCGGGGCCCGAAGCACTTGTCATAACCTTTGTGAATGCCAACAAAGTAAAATTGAAGTTAAAATGATTTTGAAGTTTTATGGAGGTTTCAAAAACTTTGTCAGCCTTCGACGAGGTTTTAAAAACCATGCTTTCTCCTAACATTGAGTTAAATTTGAAGACTTCTTTGTTCCAAGGAGCGGTACGAAAAAGACTATGCCAAAGATATGGAATTTTGAAATCTTATAACAGTTTTGAAACCTCTGTTGGCTTCTGATGAGGTTGTCTAAACCACTCATTTCACGTAAAAGGCTCTACTATCCATTCTTTTTCAAATATTCAAAAAGCACTTAGAGAAAAGGGAAAGATGGGAAAACTTACACGCACTAGCCTTAGGGATCATTAACTACCCACTACTTCCTAGCATTAATTGTGGGTGTTTATAAGTAAATTGAGCTACTTGGGAGACCCATTTTAGTAGTGATTGGAGGTAGAATCAAAGTGGAGAGAAAAAGGTGAAGTTGCGTAGCTAGTAGTTCTTGGAGTTATGGGCATAGTTAAAATGTATTATTTTCTCTAGTTGAGTTGTAATTTACTGAAAGATAATACAATTATACCCTAAGGAGGAGAATTGTAATTGCGTAAGTTTTTCACTCTTCTTTATGAATTGAGCATATGTTTTAGGGTTTCAACCACCATGAAATACAAATACCAAGGTTACGAGTATGTGTTTGGCTTAATCAACACAATACCAAAAATAGGGGATATGAATCTAGGGCATGTGAGTTTGGATGAATTATGGGATAGAATTGGGAGAGATAATCGACCACCTATTACCTATAAATTAATTAAGAGTGGATTGTTGCAAGTCCTTGCATTATTGGTGGCCATTCAATGCCCTAACCTGATACTAGAATGTATAAATCACTGTACAATCCTAAAACACTACAGGTCACGACAAATGATAACCAGCTAGTGTTGAAGATTCAAAGGGCTACCTTCGCTTCTTTGTTAAGAATCCCAAAGAGAACAATATGCAAGTTTTGATTTTACCTCTTCATATTGTGCTTTTTCGAAGAATAAAGACAAGTATAGGAATGTGATTTCCAAGGAATGGTTTGTCGCACCTAACAAGGGAAAATATCAATTTCCTAAAAATTTGCACATAAATCATTTTGTTGATGAAATCTCTGACATAATCATGCTCTTGCATAGGCTAAGAGGTAACGAGAGGGCTCATGAGTTTGATGAGTGGATGTAATTTTTTGTGCAAATCATTATTGATGGTGTGCAATTCTTAGATTTGCCACAACTCATTAGTGACTAGATACATCATATGATCATTCACTTCCCAATCAACATGTTATTTTATATGTCCTCATATTTAATTTATGACATTACTTATACCAAACCTTGGTTTGGGTTGAGGGAAAGTACAAATCAACGTCAAGAGGTTTCAATTTTTTATTATTATGATAAGCTGCAATTAGAAAAAAGTTATCATCATCATAGGAGAATCAATGACACATTTACCGTGAGGATGGTTCAGGAGATACAAAGGGATATCGATTTGAGGATCACTCCTGAGGCCATACAATTGATTGAAACTTATGGGAATCACTTTATACAATTCCAAAGGTTTTCGTATATTAGAATTGGAGGGTTTGATGGTCTCCCACAAAAGCTCCCTAAGTATGCAGAAGAAAAATTTATCTTGATAAAAGTGTGTAGAAAAGAGGTAGAGGTAAAAAAAAGTTGCTAGGAAAGAAAAAAGGTTGGTATACAATTCCCTATTGGACTTGGCCATTTCTCATGTAATTCTATGTCATATGCACTTAATATTGAAAGGGACCTTATCAAATATACATTACAATTCTATGAGGGAAGGTTTCCTTTTGATAGTAAGGATTTAGTGAAGAATAATCTACAACTAGGTCCTAGATTCCATCATGTACTAGACTAGAGGTTTATTGGGTTGACTACGCAAATGAATATGAGGTAAGAAAGAGAAGTTGGATGAGATTAACCTTGAGGCAGATAGTTACACTCAATTTAAATTGGGATATCCAAGACGTAGAAGATGAATTTGACCTAGTGGATCCCATTTATATTAATCACATTTAGACTTAGCCTATTGTATCCATGAATTGGAGAATCAAGGAGAATGAGACTATTGAGGCCAAGAACGTGGTTGTGTTAAGAAGAACACAAGAGTGGGTAGTGAGGAAGAATGCAAATAAGTAGGATCCCCATACAAGATCACAAAATACTCAACCGCAAAGAGAAGGTAACCAACCACTCGCAACCTCGGGAACACAAACTTCTACTTCACAACAGATACCATCAAAGAAAAAAGTTGGTGGAGATGGTGACTCTCTAGAGAGAAACTTTCCAGAGAAGACATGTGGAGAAGGTACTTTCAAGCCTTCTTAGTAGGATAAAGAAATAGCTAAAGAAAAATAGTCAATGTCTCTACCTCTCCCTCTCATGTAAGAGCTTCTTCTTCTCCTGAATCTTCTCTTAATAGGTATGTACACAAATCTTCTCTTAAAGATAATGTTGATGTGTTTTTTATACACTTCTCAACATAGGCAGTGCATAGGTTCACTACCTCTCTTGAAAGGCAATCTCCAACAACAAGTTACTGAGAATCACCCCAAGGTCTCTCGGGTGTCAGGTCATGATGTACATGGAATTTCTCAGTTGTTTTAGTGTGATTTTGTTGGTAATCATAGGGTAGACTTACGGGGTTAAGTTGAAGGTGAGGTGAATCTTTAAAATGGAGTTCCTGATATGGGAAGTTAGTGTGCAATTTGTTGCAGGTTCAAACAACAATCTTAAACTCCTATTTTAGCTTTAGATTTGGCTTTACAATGTGCAATTAACCTTAGCATAGGTTACATATTAAAAAAAAGGAAAAAGGAAGGGAAGAGAAGAGGTTCTTGGATCTGAAATTCAATAATGAATAGTGACCATGGAGGGTTCTACTGTGGACAACCTTCCTAAAACATAACTTCACTTAACCAGATGTTATCACAGTATCATGAAATTTTTCCAAGCTTCTAAGGATTGCAAATATTCAATCATTCATTCACCATAAGCATGAATAAACAACAAAAATTTAAAGTAGCTTTCAATCTAAGTCCAGACTAACTTTACATAGCTGTCTACCAGCAGTAAACAACAAAAATTATGGACAAGAAAGGCATCAACACAACATAATTCTACACAATCATTGAACAACATCAACTAATCTATCAAAATACGCTAAAAAATGAAGAACAACAAAGCAAATCTACTCAAATTAACTATGGGAGAAGAACCATGTAACATGCAATAGAAACTCAAGAGTCCACTAAAAGCCAATGAACTATTAAAAATTTTGTAACATGCCTTTATAACAACTCAACTCTCTCTTGAAAATGAGAGGAGACCCCCTATTTATAGTGTTAAAAAAGCAAAATGAATGGCCAAGATTGATTTGCATTGTGTGGCCAAGATTCACTACAAACTAGGGTTTCACCTACCCCCAAATATTTTACAATTTAAAATTACATTCTTGTCTTTTCCCTATTTTTTCCTCATATGACAACACTGTAGGAAATTTTTCTTTTGCTGATTTCCCTTTTGTTACAGCTATTTTGTGAGGAACTCATCCTCAATAACCGGATTTCCTTTTCTCTTCTTGATTGTGGCATATTCTATAAACTTCAATGTGCGCCTAGAGCTTGTTCCATTCCAATATGTTGATTGGAGCACTCGAAATTCAACTTTCTTGTTTTTTGGTGAGGGTATCCCAATCCTTGTCATACTTTGGTGTGTTCTTCATTACTTGCTCAAACTGAGAAAAGACTCGTGCAACGAAGCCCAAGAAATTGGGTGTTAGTGCATCCATAGTTCTACTCTCCAACTTCTTTTGGAAATATGGCTCTAATTTATGCGCATCCATGTAATGTCCCCTTCTCATTAGTAATTTGTTACGACACTCATCGGCCTATTCCGAGCCTATGGCGTGTGTGAGAATGGAATTAGGGTTTCAGGTTATGAGGTTTTTGGCTTTTCGGAGAGTTTTACTATTTATAGTAAATTCTAATTTTGGCAGTATGATGTTTGTGAGCTTTCAATTCTTCATTTCCAGTTGGAGCAATTATTTGCAATTCATGTCTGACTTCTAAAGGCTTTTTTATGATGAATAAAGGCGTTAAGGTTATAATTTGCAGTTGACGCCTTGGCCTAGTAAGACAACTTAAGTTGTGTTTAAAAGGGGGACTTGGAAGGGGTATGCTATCATAAAGGTGATTTGATTTTTAATAAAGATAAAAGCCTTGAGAAATAAAGTGGACGCCTTTTTGAAGGAGTTATTATTTTAAAATAAAGATTTTTATATTGCCTTGTAAAGTGGATGCCTTTTTGTGAAGCTGAAAGGTTTCTGGAAATTTGAAGAGTCTCTGTGACTGTTGGCGTCTTTTCTTGAGGGATTGAAGAGTCTTCTACTCTTCTATAAAATGAAGGCTTTGTTCCAGCATTGGTATCCATTCATGTTATCATACTGTTATGCTGTCGGAATGACAAATGAAACCTTGCTTCAAGGATGCTACCTCCTAGCCATTAACCAATTTCGTGTTTGAAATACAACACCTAGTTGGAATTTGCTGCTTCTCATCCAGACTAGCAGATTGTGCTCAACAGAAGAAGTTTTGATGATAATTCCAGTTTTTGAGTTGCTGATTCACACACAGCTGAAAGTGAAAATTTGAATGCATCTCCTAGAATAAATTTATTATGATTATGGGTATTTTTGCTGAGTGTTTGCTAAGCCAAGGCGCCCCCTATTGCAAAGTTTGAGATTTAATTTCGAAGATTCTGATTTTTAATGCCAAAATCGCCCTTGAAGAGGGCCGTACCATTCATGGAGGCTTTGGAAATTGTGCCAGAAATATAGTTGCAGTTTGGTTGCTGTTTGATGATCAGAATATGTTCGCCTACCTTCTAAGAAGACACAGCAAAAGACGGCATTCGATTTGGAGGTGAATTAAGTGAGTTATGAACATTTCATTGATTTTCACAGTTGCAGATTGACATTTCCAGTTTACTGCTTTCTGTATCAGACCTTTGAAGTTCTGATTTTTGACTCATTATCAGTAGATTAGAGAGATAATCATTTGTATGAGATCATCTATTATCATGTGTTTTGAAGATATTGTAATTCTTATGTAATTTGCAGCTTAATTCTTTATTTGTAAGACTGTAAACAGTAGTACTGTTCCAGTCCTAATTGCTGCAACTTATTCTTATTTCTTTCACATTAAGTACCCCTGGATGGTCTACCGCCAGTGTGGATAATTGATTGTATCTCTCTTGTACCCACTTTTTAAGTGGTGAATCCCCACTATTCTGTGGATGCCCGCCGCAGCGGAGGAATTAGTTTGTAGTAGCTTCACAGCTGGTTATCCGCCTATTCATTTCTAGCTTTCAATTAAAACACTCCATCATATGTTAGCACCTCGCCCTCAGTGGGATCTTGAGTGCACATTCTTGACGTTGAGTAGTTTCTTTCAAGTTCTGTTCTTCAATTTCTCCGCCATATGACAACACCTTTCCGTCATTTGGATTGAGTGTGCATTCTTGGCATCGAGTTCCTTGAAGCTTGGTTTTCTATTTGGAGCTAACGCTAATCAAGTTGGCTAAGTGCTGGTTGTGATGTGTTAATTCGTCGAAAAAAATTGATTAGCATATTTCAGTGGTATTAGAGCAGAAGACCCTGCCATCCTGTGGCAATTTGCAGTTAGTTATCTGATGAGTGAAAGAGACACTAGGCCATTCACGAGAAGTCAGGCCAGAACTCAACATCAGTTTCCACCTATTCCAGAGGCAGAGACTTTTTCAGAAGCTTTGAGGGATCTTGGAAAAACAGTGGAAGGTACAAAAAAGACAGTTGAAATAATGTCAGACAATGTAAGGCAAGCTAATGACGAGAGGGACAGAGTTGAGAAGAAGTTTGATGGGATGATAGACATGATGTCCCGGATTATTGTCCAAGTTGGACCAAAGAAGTAGCTCAAAAATATCATTCAGTCTCAAAATAACCTAACCGAGAAAGCAGTTGGAGTTAATGGGAATAATAATAGTGGTAACTCGGTGTGAATACAAGAGACAAAATTGTGGGTCAAGATGCTACAATTCCTAGCTGGTCATCCCTCTAGGCCCTCTTTTCCTGCCTTCACACCAAGGGAAGAGCAATAACCGGGTTGAACTGGCACCAACTTTGGCCGATGATGCACGCCAAGTTTATATGGAGTATGTTTCCTTTACCTCTTGACTTGAGGTAATTTTGACCCTTGATCAATACATGAATCAAAGGATTTTAATAAAATGGAGGAAGGATTGAACAACGCCTCCCATGGTACCTAGAAACGATTTCTACCTCAAGCATCGGAAAGATTACTACATGGAGCATTTGGATGGTAGGTAATAAGTGTGTACAACTGCATCATCATGGGTGCGTATATAGATAACTACCTCTCTCGCACTCCATGCCTTCTGGGTTAGAAGATGCTATCAAATCATACTTTGCATTTGGATGGGATAGCTCATGAATGGTGGACTCATGGTTTGGTCACTCTTGGCCATAACCTCGTTCGCACATATGGTGAGTTTACCAATAAGTTGATTGAAAGATTTGATACTAAGGATCCAGAATTAAGATTCAAAGAATTGGCACAATTGAAACAGCAAGGATCTTTAGAAAACTATGTGGCTGATTTTTAGAGGTTGTCGGTAATGGTGCCTAACATTACTGAAAGAAGACTTGTGGTTCTTTTTGTTGAAGGTTTAATGGAGCCTTTGAAGGGTTGGGTCAAAGCGTTTGATCCACCAACATTAGATGAAGCTATCAAGAAAGCTAGGAGCATGGAGTTGGCAGCCCCAAGGCCTAAGTTTCATTCAAAACCATTCAGCCATAAGAAAGATAAAAAAAATTCTTCAAATCTGCCCAAGAAGTTTCCACCAAGGTTGTCAGAAGAGCTCAAAGAACAGCTTAGAAAAGATGGAGTTTGTTACACTTGCCGTGAACCTTGGGTTAAGGGTCACCGTTGCTATGGAAGAGGCAAAGCAAACCTAATGGAGGGCTATTCTGATTTTGGATCAGAATCTGATTCGTCTGATCAGCAATACAAATCAGCAAGTAGTGAAGGTGAAGAAGCCCCAGAAGAGAAGCCTAATGAGGTGGTAGATGGTAGTGCTTTCGCACAACTATCAAGCTTTCAGAAAAATGAATCCTTTCGGGTTCATGGAGTAGTTAATTCACAAAGGATTGTTGCTCTAATTGACACTAGAGCAACTCATAATTTTATTGATGAAGGATTGGTTGCTAAAAAAGGTTTGAAGACTGAGGAATTTGATGGTTTCAAGGTTATGGTTGTAGATGGTTTTACTATGTCTTGCACGAGGAAGATTCCTAACCTCTCTATGCAATTGGGAAATTATGAGATTAAAGATGATTTTTATGTGGTGGGAATTGGAGACACTGACGTTGTGCTAGGCATACAATGGTTGCGATCTCTTGGTGAGATCACATTGAATTTGCAAACTATGGAGCTTAAATTTCAGTCTAATGGAAGGAAGGTTGTTCTAAGAGGGATGTCAAATGGGGGCCCTCGAATTGTGTCTTTGAAGAGGATGGAAAGGCTGATCCGTCACGATCAGGTTGAATGGGCTGTTGAATGTTTGGTTCTACCAGCTGATCCGGTGGAGGAGAAAAGGCCATATCACCCTGATATTCAAGCCTTACTTTCAAAGAAGAGCAAAGTCTTTGGAAGCCTACCTCCTGGAAGACCTCCTGAAAGAGGTTCTGAGCATGTAATTGAGTTAGAAGAGGGAGCAAAGCCTGTCATGACTACACCTTACC
>VDFB02135616.1:0-43798 GCA_007258455.2 Sequoia sempervirens | reverse complement strand
GTGGTGCAGGGGCATCTTCAACTTCTGAGACAGAGAGGTTGAAATTAGACATGAAGAGTCAAGTTCCAGAAAGTAGGATCTCCTCTGTGTGGGCTGATGTGTCCGATACCAATGTGGGAGCATGGCGATATGAAGAGTTTAAGCAGAGAACAGCCGAGAAAGACCAGTTGGCATTGAGGCAAGGGATGATGAGCTCAGGATTGGTGCATGTGGCAGGGTTCCCTCCAGCAGTCCAGTGCTACGAGCTGATTTTGGAGTGTGCTAGACAGTACGCTTTTGACACACAGATGGTGGTTAGCACTGAGGGACGAGTGTTGGCAAACTTCAGTCCAGCCTCCATTGCCCGAGCCTTCAGCATGCCGGATCTCCCCTCAGTCTGTGCCTTGAACATTGACACTGCTCGTACATACTATGAGAATGAGCCAGTTAAGGCTCAATATCATTAATTCATGGCTAGAAAAGCCAAAGTCCCACGACTCCAAACTGCCCAAACAGTTGCACAGGGTGAAGTTCAGGCCGGATATCTATGATGCCATCACACTGTTGAGCAGGGTGGCCGGACTTAAAACTGCCGGAGTATTGGAGAGTTGGATGGTTCACGTGATCACCAAGATGAGTCAGGGAACAAATTATCACTGGGCAGGACTCATCAGTGCGGAAATTGACAAACAACTGAGGAATGTCTTGGAGTCAAAGAAATTCACCATGTCCTCCTACATCATGTATGTACTGGCCATCTCCTATCCTTACAAGGGATTGACTCCGATGGGAACCATTGGGCAGGATATTATATATGAAATCTACCAAACAAAATTCCTGGATACATTATAGGAGGGCCAATGATTCTCTCATCATACTACTACTCCTACCCTTCTCGCACGCGATACATCATCAGTCTGGATGGGGCCAAAGTGGCTGGGATTAAGAACACGGCCCCTGCCCACTAGCCCCACTTTCTTACTTGCATTCCTGATTGATGGATGCCCCGCTGTCTCCTACAGATTTCCCAGGTATCCCACTGACCACATTGTGCTGCTAGAGGTCGTGAGACAAATTTGTGAGTTTGATGTAGTGGTAAAAAGGGAGAAACATAAAACTGGTTTTGGAGGTGATTTCCCTCTTGGGATTGGCGTGGGGGAAGTGTGCCCGTCCATCCAATCAGCTCACACTGCAGGTGAGGAATTGGCCGCCTATGGATTCTCTTTCCATTCAAAGAGAATGAATTTTGACATCACCGGGGAGGCACAGAAAAGAGCTACCCGGGAATACAGGCATAAGGAGGAATTAGAAGATTACTGGGTCAACATCAAAGATGACCTTGATGCGAGGAAGAAAAGGTATTCCCGGCTGCCTGTAGGGGCCATTAGACAGTATAATGTGAAGCTGATTCCAGATCAGCTGGATGATGATGGAAAACTGGTCCAGGACCATGTTTATGAGCCCATTAAGGACAGGTCAGTGGCGGATATTGATTGGAATGAGCCTCAGGTGACTGAGTTGGAGGACTTAATGGCTCCAGTGCTAAAATTTACCTTTGCTTGGATCAAGCATGAGGTCTGGGTGTTAGAGAGTGCCAAGGTACCTTGTACCTTCGATTTGATGGGGAATCTCAACCCCATGTCCACTTCTGAAGAATCCGGGGAAGAGGACCCCAAAGGGAAAGCAGCTAAAACCTCCCCTTTCAAGATCAAGGTCAGAGGTCCTAAGGGGACTCAACCTGCAGCAAAAAGGAAGCCAATTGGTAAACGCAGGTGGAAGACCCTGACTATCAGCAAGTCCTCGGACGAGGAGGAGGCAGAGAAAGTTGAAGAGGAGGATGTTCCTCCACCGCCCAAGAAGGCCAAAATTGCAAGGGTTGCTAAGAAGAAAGGCCAAACTACTTCGGAGGATGAACTCCGCCAGGATGTGGGAAAATTCCCGGGTGAAAAGACTAAGGTGTATACCTAGAGTAACGAACCCCTTCTCCAAAGGATGCCGCATAACCAAAGCGATCTCTTCCTCCAATATTAAGTACAAGGAGCAAGATAAACTCGCTTCTCCTCCAAGCAGAGCATACTCGTAACCTGAGAATCCGGGATGAGCGGTGAAATCAGCTGGAGAGGCAAGTAACTGCCAGCAGAACGGCGACCAAGGAGGTCGGCCGAGCCCCAGGTGGAAACAGCAGGAAAGGCACACTTCTCCCTGGTACAAAGACGAGGGACTCCCTTATATGCGAGAAAGGCCGCTGGATCGCCTCGAAATGAGAAAGCATCCCTAATTCCATCTCGTATTTCCAGCAGTTGGGATTGGAGGAGACGCCAAGGTGAAATAAAAGTCCCAGAGAAAGAAGTTGACAAGGCCGCAGCCAAGGAGGAAGTCGAGGTAACAGCTGCAGAAGGAGAGAAAGCCACAGGGGACCCGGGAGAAACCAGAGCAGAAGGAATCCGGACAGACCCCGTAGCCCCGGATTGGCTGGAGAAAGAGATTACAAAGAAGAAGCAGGTGATAGTAGAAGACACTCCTCTTGACTGGGATGAGATGTTATCTCAGATTGGTAAAGGGAAGAAGAAGAAGGCTGCAAAGGTGATTTCTCGGGTAGAAAGAGATGAAGTGCATAACCGAGTGGTTCACATTGCCACCCCTGCTGCAGACAAAATGAGAGATGAGGTGACAGGCCAGGATTACAACGTCCAAACCATTAACCTTGGGCCGGCCTCCTTAGAGCAGGATATTGAGGAATTCGAAGGGTCAAGTGCTGTGATTGTGGACAGACTGAAGAAGGAGACCCAGTCAAAATGAGAACTGAAAAGAGAGAATGAAAGGTTGAGGAAATGTCTGGAAGAGGTCATGAAGCCTCTACAATCTCTCCATCCGTCCTCCTCTACTACTCCGGGATTTCTACCAAAGGAGACAATCTCCGGAATTGAAAAGATGAAGGCTTCTGCACAGGCTGCCACCGATTGGTTGATGAGTATCCAGACACAGGGGGATGAAGCTATCAAAGAGATCCTGTCTGTGGGCAAGGATGCAGTCCGAGGAAAGGAACTGTTAGAGAGTATCCTCTCTCAAGATAAAAATGATATTGACCTCCTGCTGCAGAAGTCAAGGATTATTCTAGGGCATGGCAAAGAACAGTTGGGCAAGGATGGAATCCTTCCCTCTGCCAGATTGGATGAACCATGGGAGTGGTTCGAGGCATTGCAGATAAGGCAGGGAGGCCTGAAGAAGATACAAAAATGGAGAAAATCAATTGAGGCTGACCTCACTGCAATTTATGATGGTTGCATAGCTTTCTTTGAGGTGATGACAGGGAGGAAGAAAATAGCTCCCAAATATCTGAGCTTAGATCAATTGAAGGAATGGTGGCATGAGGTTTATGCCCCGGAATCTGATGGAGCTGTCACCTCCCATTTGCTTGATGATGCAGCTACATACTTGGCAGTAATAGACAGGTACATGACCAACATGACGGATTGGAAGAAAACTGTTGAGCGGTCCAATGAGGGAATTGATGCAATTAAATGTCGGCTCAGGGTTTTGCCGTTGCCACCTATTGCTGAGCTGGAGGGAGTTTTCTCGAAGGTCCAAGGGTCACTAGCGCGGAGGAAAGACAAAGGAAGCAGCAGTTAGTGTTTATCTCGAGATTTGTGCTTCCCTATTATTATAGGTAATAATCGACTTCCTTGGGATCGTGGCTCTGGGCTTCACTCGGATGATGGCATTAAATGTGTGCCCTTTATTTGTTTCCCTATCAATTCGCTTTGGCTTTGGATTATTTTGTAAAATGTTTGGTCAACAAGACAAGTTTTGGGGAATTTGATAAATAGGCATTCTTGCCTCATTGTAAGAGTTAGAAGACATTGGTTATAGACATTAGCAAGAATAGAGATTAGCAGGAGCAATAGTTAGAGTTTTTTTAGAATTTCTTGAAGCAAATACCATATTCAGAACAGTTGAATTGTTGCAGCATTTGGTGATTAATACAATTGAAGGCATTGTGGTTTTCCTGGTGAAATCCTTTGTGTTATCTCATCTTGCATGGTTCTTTTGTTCTATCTTTTACATTGCTTGAAGATCTAGGGTTTAATATTCAGAAATAAATTAGTTTGGTTGGATAAATAGTGTATGTGATTTCATATTTGGAATGTTTGTAGCTATCTCTGGTCTATACTCCCAGTAACTATCTGATTGTAGTAGGCTGGTAAAGTCAACCTGGACCGTATATTCAAATGTGCTCAAGTTCAGTTGTAGATGCAAGTCTATGATTTGAAAATCTGTATTCCTCATAAGATTGCACTGTTCTTGTAAGATTGCCTTGCGGGTCAAACATGAATTGGTTATTTGAGATAGGTCCATTCCAGATATTTGTCATTTGCATTGCTTGTCCATGCAATAGTTTAGATTTTGTTACTTCCTTACATCCCTATCTTTTGCAATTTCTTTATTATTCAGTTAGATCTGATAAATTGAGAGGGTTCAGTTTGCTTGTAGTAAGGTCCGATTGTGATTACCAGCAATTTCATGACATTCATTGTTTTATGCATTGTTATGACTCAACACCCGACCTTGGGTGATTTCTCGCTGATTTATTGTTGAAAATAACTCCTTCAAGAGAGATAGAATATTGCACTTGTCCGAAAGGTTAAGCAAAGTAAAACACCCATCACCGTGACGATCCTCAAAATATAGTAAATCCAGGTATGACCCCGTCCCAGATGCATGTGCATCGCCTGAAGTGGATATCTGAGTATCCCTATAGCCTGAGCCTCCATGCTCTCTATTGGCCACTTTAGTGGCCGTGTGTGTAGTCTGCTGAGTGAGATGTCTTGAAAGTGAACTTAATTCTCCTAATGTCGATAACATGGTCTACTACTGAAATGCAGCGGGAACACTAGGAGAAGGAAGAGGAACAATAGGAGCAATTGGAGCATGTCACTGAGGATCGACATGTGCTCCTAGTCTATGTTGGGGCATGTCATGCCCAACTCCCTGAAATGACCTCATATCAAAATAGTTAGGTTTTTTACCCAACTCAAACCTTCACTCCATAACTTTCAAAAAGTATAAGGGAACTCGCACCTGCTGCTACGTGGGTGGAGGACAAACACCATCCACCATCTGTCCCAAAAATGTACAGCTCTCTACGGGTGCCTACACCATAAAATTGAAATTCATTTTTTCGTGGGTGGAATGGGTTGGTTTGTTTGGGGATTAATAAAATATTGGCACATGGCTTGTTTGGTAATTTTCAAGTCATTGATTTCTTTATATGACAATCCATCCGCATAGAATTATCTCCTCTCTTCTCTCCATTGATGGAACCTAACTAGGTCCGCATCAATAGATCAAACAGAATCAACAATAGTTTGCATCATAGATGCAAACCGTGCGAGATGGGGAGGGACTCTAGGCTCATTTTTTATGAGATCTATATTTCCTTGAATGACAATGAGGTTTGCTCAGATATTCTCTCTTAATTGATCTTCATCAACTACAGGAGGGGGTGGGGGGGTTAGGCAGTGGAGAATGTGGAGGTGTGTTAGGGTTATGTTCATGTGGTGGATTGGGATGTATGGGATCTATAGGAATTTCTTGATTGGGCATAAAATGCTCTAAATTAAACAATGGATCCATGTGAGCAATGATATGGCAACTGCATGTTAAACAATTAAAAAATATATATCAACAAACTAATTAAATAATGCACAAAATTTGAAAGTTATTTAAAAATCACATTGAACATGCACAAATTCAAAATATATTTCATTTGAAGACCATTTGTAAATAACATTAAATAAAATCCATAACATTAAAATTCATAGCATGTACACACATTAAATTGATTCCAGTGTGGGGTTGTTAATATGAAGGGTAGATTTATGAAATTATGGGGTTTTATTAAAATTTATTTAATCTCATTCATTATTTTCAAATAATACTATTTAGATAAGAATGAAAAATTAATAGAAGACATTGAAAGGGACACATAGATATATGGTAGTGACCTAATTGCAATGTACAAAATATAAAAAAAAGATGAGTGAGGTCAAGCTCTATTCACCAAATTTATCCCCTTAAGAAATGTCAAATTCCCCCTCAAGACATTGATTTATGATTTAGGGTATAGGATGGCTTAAGGGGATCTATGTGTAGTAAGGTCTTAGGAAAAAATGGTCCATGGCTTAAGGGAATAAAATTTGGTGAAGTTGCCTAAGGCAACCAAATTTCATTTTAAGGTCCTACAATTCAAAATGAATAGATGTATTTTAATCAAGTATGACAAAATTTAATTAAATCTGAGGACATAAATTGATTTATCTAAATTTTCAAATTTCATGTATATAGATACTATTATAGTTTTTTATATTTTAAATATATCTTTATTTGTGATTAAATATTATTAAAGGCTACCTCTAGGAATACTCTCCTAGGTCTAGCTAATCCCAAAGTGAAGGAAGAATTATTCATTCTCAACAATTAGAATGGTATTTAACTCTTTATTTTAATGAGTTCATCCATACATCCTTCAAGAATATCATCTCCCTAGCATAAGTGGATTGATCCCTATACACATAATACACTATCAACACTTTAAAAAATATATATTATTGTAGACCACCCAACTATAATTTTAATGCAACCTATATGTATAGGAAGACCAAAAAATTATACAACTCACACATCTTGAGTATTACCACATATAAATTCAATATTTCATTAGTAATACTTGAATATCTAAAAATGCTAGAGGGTTATCTAGGAAATTTAAGCAACCAAAATATTCCACAACCATCACTTTGTACATCCAAATAGAAGAACAAGGTTTTTTGGGAGCTTCTAGGTCGTGCTAAGAGATCAACTCTACAACTAACATGTAATGAGGGTTCAATAATCCAATTCTTCTATTTAACCATGGATTTAAAGAATGAAACCAACATATGTAAGAACTTTAAATAGTATTCAAAACAACTAGTACTTTCTCATGTAACTAAGAAGCCAAAAGCAAGAACCCAACAGGAAAATTCTTCCATTTTGTACATGACCACATAATACATGAAAATAGAAATTTAATCTTAGAGGATAGTCTCATAATACCAAATAAGATCTACAACTATAAAGGAAAAAAGAGAGAAATAAGAATATATGCAACTATAAGAAGGAAAGAGATATCAATATACTTTATGAATCCTATTTCAAGAATAACTATCCTCTAATTTACCACACAACTCAATGCATTGTTAGATGATTTATGGTTATAATATACTCATAGGGATTCTATAGAATACAACAATGATATCAAAAATCCTAATCCTATTAAAAAAAAGGATAGAATAACTCTATAAAATACATTGCATACATCTTCTACCCAAAGAATCCAATATATAGGTCCATAAGGATTCCTAGGAAATAACAAAATGGCAACACCACAGTCACTAATAATGCATGGAAATACTATGGTAAGTAATTTTTTATGACTCTCACATGTGTTGACCCATCCTAAAATAGATAATAACTCTTATACAATCTCTTTATTTCAACTTCACTATACAAGTTGGCCTAAGTAACTCTCAAGAACTCATCTAAGAGACACAAGATCTCTAGATAGTGGGACAAAGTAGTTAAGAAGAAATTATAAGTTTAGTTCACTAACATTAAAATTTATAATCTCATTCATTGTTTTCAAAGAATACTAAAGATAAGAATGAAAAATTAATAGAATACATTCAAAGGGACACATAGATATATGCACTAGTGACCTAATTGCAATGTACAAAATAAACAAAGATGAGATTGAGCTCTACTCACCAAATTTTGAGAACTTCTTTGATCCCCTTAAGAAATGTCATATTAGGACCCCTTAAGACATCGATTTACGATTTAGGGTGATAGGATGGCTTAAGGGGCTCTATGTCTAGTAAGGTGGACTAGGAAAAAATGTTCCATGGCTTAAGGGAATAAAATTTGGTGGAGTTTCCTAAGGCAACCAAATTTAATTTTAAGGTCCTACAACAAAATGAATGTAAATAAGGGTTTAGGGTTTAGATTTAGAGATTTGATGACATGAAAACATATAGAAGACACATGATGGATTTTGAACCTATTTGGACCTCCAAGCACTCTTGGATGATTTAAAAAGGAAGAGGAGATCTAAACCCTAAACCCTAAACCCTAGACCCAATTTTTTATCTAATCATATATTTTTTGAAACGTTTCTATGACATAGACTCTTCCTTTGAAATAGGGTTTACATAAAATAGCCCATTTTAGGTTTACGTAAATTACGGTAAATAGGGTTTTAGGTTTACATTTTAGGGTTTAGGTCCAAAGATTAACCTACAATGTAAATTAGTTTTTAGGGACCTATGGAAATTTTGTAACCTAGGGTTTTGAAATTTCTACGTTTTAAATGTGTTCAATTTAGGTTTAGTTTTTAGGATTTTCAATTTACAATTTAAATTTCTTCATTTCGTTGACGTTATTGGTTTTTTAAATGCAATTAAAAACAATAAAATATTGAGCTAAACACAAATTAAATACTAATTAAAAAACAAAAAAAAAGATATAAACCAAAAAAAATGAAGAATTCAAAAAACCTAGAAGTTGACAAGGTTGCTAGTGTCGATGGGAGGAGGTGCAGTGAAAATTTGGTCCCCTCTAAAATGCGTACGCACTCTACTTTCTTCTAATCACCCTCAAATCAAAATGGTGGAAAATGAATTACAGTCATTTATTTTTAAAAAAATACTTTCTCGAAATGTGTACACGTTTCATAACGCGTACACATTTTACGTTCGCGTACCCAAGTCTGAACGCATACGCGTTCGAATCCAAGCTCGGGTACCTGATCCATAATGCGTACGCGTTTCTTGCAAAAAAAAAAATTCCCGCAAGATTCCCCCTCTTCGTGTATCCTACTTCTTGCTTTATCCCTGTTGCTTGCATAAGGTTTTGTTTAATGTTTATTGTCTTGTAGGTATAGGAAGCTATGATGATCAGGAGTACGACATAGAAAGAGGAGTTGGGAGAGCAATTTTCGCATGAGCTATTACAAGTTACATCTGCGGTGAATTTAATAGGCTCACCTTCTCATGACAACAAAATATTCCCTTTTAATTATAAACAAGATATGCACATGTTTTATTGGCTATAAAGGGAGGTGGTTATTATGTTGCATCCATTCAAAGGTCTGTTTTATTTATCACTCTATGAAGTAATTTGGTCGCAGAGAGGTGGCAAGATGGCTTTCAAACCCTGGAATTGCAGATTGAATATGGTGGTGCAACCATGGGAGCTTCTTTTCAAAGAGCACCTATCCCATGACTGTTTGAAGGTGGTATTCAATCTAAACTGCCCTAGGGTTGAGGAAGCAGTCCGCACAATGCTTGGCATGGAGGTGACAAGCCCTCATGCAAGAAGAATTGTCTTTCCATCTTAGGTGCTCTCTATTTTCCTCTCAAATATCATGGATTTACTGCAATCTTACCGGGAGCTAGTGCTCATTACAAAGCAATTTGTCAAACCCCAATTTCTTCAAAATAATGCTCTATTAATTGTGACTCAAAGTATAATGTTTGCGACTCAAAGTTATAATGTATTTGCTAGGGATGGGGACATAGGAGGTTTGTTTTCAAGAGATTTTATCAAACACTGCCATAGGTTTGAAGAAATTTATGAATCTATCAAATTGGCCCTACAATACAAAAGCGATAGTAGGTTGTTGAACACATTAAGGAAGAACTATCAAAGGGTTTGTGTGAACATGGAAATGGCCATAAAGGAAAAATTTTATGCTATCTCTTTCAGAATGCCCCGCCATGCGAACCCCAAAGGACAACACAATAATTACAGCACAATTTTTTTTTATTAAATTAACATAACATACAAGTAATATACATTAAGACATGAAATGAATTTCATTTAAGCAGATTCATTAACACATACATCCCTTGGGGTACACGAGGAGTCATTACGAGACAACGATAATATAGGATAAAAGCCAAAGATATAATTCATAACAAATAAACATTAACCAATATAACACATACATGAAAATTCATTGATAAGAAACCATCTATGAACATAAATACAACATATACATGAATGACTCAACACATTAAATAATAACTGCCATGACCAATATCCATACCAAGTTTAACATTACATTACAGTACAATATTCAAGAAGTACAATGATACAAAAGTGGTTCCAATCTTAAATGGAAACCATACACGAGATAACATGATACAAATAGATGAATACAAAGTATCATAACTGGCTCCAAGACAAATACAACTTTGAAGTCGCTGCAACAACACCAATCCGCACCTCTCGATCCTCGACTGGGGACCCAATGGGGTGCTTAGCACGTTCCACCCGACCATGTGAGTCCGAAGACCCACCCGCCGTGCCAAGAGCTAACAAGAAAGAGACCACAACCAAGAACATCCAAACAGGGAACCACAAGACTCAACAACATACAAAAGTATCATAAAACTCAAGGATTACAAGAGTCATCATACTAACTTAAAATCACAAATCCTATCACATAAATTAAAGCAATGACCAGTAAATAAGTAATCAAAGGATGATCATGAAATACATAATACAATTCCAAATTTCAATCAAATAATACGATAACATCATATCACAGTACCATAAAAGTACAAGGTCATAAGTCAAATATCAAAGAGATCATATAAGATCACAAGTACACCAAGAATGTATTAAGGCAAAAATCATAAATCAAAATAAATCCAAATATCAACAATCTAAATCAACTCCCACAACCTACTTCCAGAGGAACACAATAAAGTAAAACACATGGGCAACTAGGGGAGAGTGTCATCGCATAGCCTACATGGGTTCTCCTGGCCCTTCCTCCACACTGAGGCGCCGGCCCCCATCTATGGATCTCCTGGCCCTTCCTCCTACCTGAGGCGCCGACACCATAGGGTAGCTCATGCGGAGCCGTAGACCTCTCGTGAGGATGAGGTCACGACCATGCCAACCACGGCCTTCTCAGCCTTCCATTAGTCTACGGAAGCACTAATGAAGACGAGGCATCCATTTTATTAATCTTATAATGATATTACTACCCAACCCTCCTAAGTTAATTATTAGGTTTTCACTTGTTTACTAACTCACTCGTGGGTTCTCCTGTGCTCTTCCCCTTACACGGGGCACCGGCCCCCACGAGGAGCCACTCTCCCTAGAGACCCAACAACATAAAAACCAAGGAACCAAGAAACCAAGGGTTGTACCATCAAAATAAGAATATAAGATCTCAACTGAGAAGCATGCGAGGCATTACCCATCTCGCTATAAATACAATATTCAAGTCTCAACAAATCTCGTACAACCCTTTTAAAATCATGAAACCAAAACACTCGCCAAATCAAGGCACATAAAGAGAGAGAACATCAATTATCAATCATCTCAAGCCTCTGGAAGCCAAAAGAATGAAAACCCACAAACAAGGGTAAAATGAAGCAACATGAGTATTTCTCCAATAATTTCAACACAAGGATAAAAATTTCCTCAAATAAGAGAGTAACTCAGAAAAGCCATAAAAGAGAGAAGATTCATCAAGACCCATCCGCAAATCAACAAACATGACAACAATGCAATTAAATGTTTCACCAAAATAATAAAAGTGGGAAGACTGCATTAAATAAGAAGCATAAACTTATTACAACCAAATCATCACTTTAGTATCCAAAATATTCCTTAACTCAAAACCAACCAAGAATTCACCATGTAAGGATAAATGAATAGCAACACAACTTAACTTAAAGAAGATCACCAACTCAAGTAACCCAAGAAAGTCACAAGGAAAGAGTATGTCAAAACACTCATAAACGACATGAATCCAAATGAATGAAAATACTTCCCAGGCCAAGCATTTCCAAGGAGGATACCACAAATAGGATACACCAAATTACCCCTAAAAGATCAATGACCAGTCAAAAACAATTTATCTATTTGTTCAAAAATAATTAATTTAAAAATAAATATGGGAACTCTAAAATCACTTATCGTAATTATCTCAAGGCATGTTTTTACATTCCACAATATTCCTTATCATTAATCTCATAATAATTAAAAGATTATTTCCCTCGGATATTAATATTTGAGACAACCTTAATACAATTTCCTAGTTATTTAGCTTACACACTAAACTTAACATTCCACTCTAAAGGTTATAAAATAACAACATTCACCTACAAATTAACAAAGAATAATCCATAATAATTGTGATAATTATAATATCCTAAATTTCTTAATCTTCTAATCAAATAATGGAAATAACCTTCATTCAATTTTCAATGTCAGGGGAACTTAACTTTATTTATCTTTATTTAAGTGTATTATAAACCTACCAACTATATTTTCCCATTTCATACATAATTAAATTTTAAGATCATTTTCCTCGAATAATAGTATTTGAGGTAACGTAACATAATTACAATAATCTATAATTTTTGTCAAACACAAATGTCAACAATCCTATTCAATTACCCGAGAATACATAAGAGGAATAGTTGAATATATATATAGTTGAGTTAGAATATATATCAAAAGATGGTTGGTTAAGAGTAACAATTTAGTGCGAAAAGAGGCAACTATTTTTGGGTTGAGGAGCAGTTATTATAATTGTGAAAACAACAGACTTAATCAAGGAAAAGCAATGATAATATTATGATGAAGAGCAAGGATCATTGTTTAAGGAATGGAAGCAATTTTCAAGAAACAACATTTAGCAAGTTTTCTTGAAAGGCAACAATTTGATAATTCATCAAGGTAGTGATTCATTCAATACCAAATTATAAGAATCTCTCACTGGCCAACAGCAACAATCTAACATTATGTGTGCCAATTGAACAAGATGGAGTATATGACAGGGCTTAAGAAAATTTCAAGCAAATGCAATTAGCAAGCGTAAAAAGGAATGCCATATTTTAGAACACAATTTAAGCAAGATATGAACAAAAGATTTTACAATGAAGCTCTCAGAATCTTAGAATTACTGGCACACTTTGGGAGACATCTTGACAATGTAAGCTAGGCTTATTTTTCTAGTGAATGCAGCCATATAGGTTTAGAGGGTGAGGCTGCTCCCATCTCACACATCAGTAACCCTTATGGCATTACAGATAAAGTTGATCATTAGGAGTGTGTGGTCTACCTTCATACCACACTAGCGCTCTTGGGGATTCCTAATTCTTGTTACTAAAATGTTGAATACATATTTTGCAACTCACAATACCATATTTCGATGCCACTCACAGATCTGCTCTTATTAAATTACACTACACATAGTTGGTCAAATTGGGAGAAGGTAAAGAAATTCATGATGCTAGAAAGAGATACAAACAAGATTTAACCGAAAAAGGGAAGAAACAATAACCAGAGCTAAATAATCATGCGTGCTTTAAGGAACATTGGTAAACTGACACCCATGAATGCGACCCCTGCAAGTCTAAGAGCTACAGCTGTAACGGGTTGCTAATGGTTTCAGGGAGGCTATTTAAATTTATACACGATCCAAAGTCTAAACACTGCAGCTACGACAGGATGCCAAAGGTATCAGGGGGATTATATAAATTTAGAATAACCAGACTATGCGAAGGAGCTCAACTAAACACTGTATCCAATAACATCAATTTCTCTCAGCTTCGACTGAACAGAGGTAATTGGCAAAGGCTTGAAACACTGCGCAGACCAAGAGAATTAAATAATCTGCTCATTGGTCCTCAATTTCTTCATTTGAACAATCTGCTCATTGACGGCATCAGAGAAGACACGCGAACCAAGCTTTCTCCAAGTTTGAGATCGTTACGGTTGCAAAAACGTGAGAAGGCACTTGTCTTCAGTCCTAAGGATAACATTTGGGATTTTTATAATAAAAACAGAGAGTTTAAATTAAATCTATAACCCTACCATGTTCAAGAGCTGCGGCTGTGACAGGTGGCCAAGTATATCAGAAAGTGAATAATGGAATTTGGAAATATCGCCATCTACTAGCATTAATATCAAATCTGACTCGACAGAAGGGAAAGAGTAAGGTGAGGTGCAAATACGTGACTTAATAATGTGCAACATTTGCTGTTTTGAACAGTTTAGAGCCAAGTTTCCAGAGATGCGCCCAAGTTGAAGTTTAGAAGTTAAATTTCACCACGACCAAGGGTGAGCTCTCAATATGTTAGAATTTTTACAATATTTATTTTCAAGTGCTGCAACTGTGATAGACTGACAGGAGAATCAAACAGTTTATTTAAATCTATAAGCTTCCTATCAAGTCCAAGTGCGCAGCTGAGCAGATTGCTGAGAATTCAGGGAGGTTATTTAAACTAAGACAATATTTTGTTTCCAAGTGTTGCAGAGACAGAGCAAAAGCTGAGATGGAAGAAGAAATGACACAAAATTAAGACAACAACTATATCTCCTGCGAACTATGCTATGAAACCATTGCCTAGACAATAACTGGAAGAGAAGGATTAAATGGGTAGCTTGCCTTGTCATTTCAAGTAACGGACTTCGTTGCTTACCTGTCTCCTTGACCGTATGAAATCTGCCACTTCTTCCAGTCCTCTGGTAAAGAGAGTCCACATCCTTTTGCTCAGCTTTTCTGAACGACTAAGAGAGGCAAGGAATGACCATCCATATCGAGAGCTCCATTGAGGCAAAACAATTCACCAACAACATCCCCGACCGTCTCCTTCATCACCATTTTCTGAGGGATTAGCCAATCTTCCGGCCAGCGGATAGAAGTGCACCATAGTGTTTGAGAGACTCCTCTCCATCAAAATCGTGAAAAACATTGGGCATGGAATAAACGATACCCTACTCAAAGTATTTTTAACCCAGCAGCTGCATAACTAAGTGGTTTTGGAAAGCAATGTTATGGCTTCCACGGGCTTGCTAGCAATAACCCTTCAGATTCCAAAATCCCCCCAGAAGCTTCTTCCCAAAAGCTAGATATACTTTATTTATTTTTTCATATTCTACAGTTCAGTTCTTTTCGACTTCCAATTGCTTGATAGGTGAAGTTTCTTTCCAGCTTCTTTTGCCTTTTACACTTCCCAAAACTCTTATCATGATTTAATTAATTAATAAACTATTCACTTTCCATTTTCCAATTGTCTTCCTTTTTATTATTTTCTTTTCCAGATTATTTTGTTCATTATGATTATTAAATCAATTTATCTAATAATATCATTTGTGCTTTTAACAATTTAGTTTAATTTGATCATTTGATTTAATTTAATGGATTATTATTCTAATTTCTAATTATATTTTAAATAACCTCGCAGATTCACTTATGATTTAAATTAATTATTTAGACATGACTACTAACATTTGATATTTTTCCACACAATTAAATAACATAGTGATCAATGAAGCATGCACATAAACTCACACACAAGACCAGAACAACCGAAACAGAGGGGTATTACACTTTTCTCAACTCACCTCCACATTCTCCCATAAATTTTGCTGGGACAAAGGGTCGAGGGATTTCCTTGGCTCTCATGCATGTCGTGTAGAAGCAAAGGTTGCTCGTGGTAATGCAAAAACTGTGAATTTGAGAGGAAAGGGTTTGATAGCTCGTATGTGCTTGGCTTGGGGGAATCAAAAAGAAAATGACCCGGTTGTAGGCTATGGCTCCTGTGTGCGTGGGGTACATGCTCGTTTTGTTCCAGCTACAGAAGATGGTCTTGCTACCTGTGACATCCAAGCTCTGGAGAATGCAAAGGTTCAAGATGAAAATTCTATGCAGGTTGTTTGAATGGAAGAATAGCCAGAGTGTTAGCAAGCAGTCTTTTTTGGAAATTTTTCCTTATTCCTAGGTCTGTTGGTTCGATGGAAGACGGATATACAAAATAGTTAAGTTTCCTTCTGTAGATTTGCAAATAGTATGAAGAAAATATTATGAAATTTGTATCTCTTGTGCACTGTAATGCTGTTTTAAAGGACAGTTTAGAGAATTTTTTAGATTTTTGCAAATCCATATGATATATCATGCAATCTTATGTACAAACTTATTTTATTATATATATAAATATATAGACCTTGTGCCTTTTACTATATATATATAATATCTACTTTTTATCTATATTAATTATAAATAGTTCAGCTTAATAATATTGTTAAATTTATTATGCTGAAGGCATTCCTTATATTAGATGGACGACCTCCTTTTAACCATCAACGACCTGCAGCACTGTTAAAAGACGATCAAAGAAATCTCGTTCGTTCATATTTTTGCCACCATTTTTCATTTACCAATCATTCAATGACTCGCACTTGTGATTTCAAAAGGATTTCGGTCAGCTGGAAATCAAACTGTGTTTGCAATAGTGAGATCTAGAGCCTCTGAAGGCAATGTTTCACCTTAGATTCAATGGATTATCAATATTGTGGGATTTATCCTATTCCCTTCTAATCGAATGGATGTTTTTATTTTTTACAGATGTAGAGTTCCAGATCTGTCGAATGTTTTTGAGGTGGAGTCTTTGCTTGCCATTCTTTCTATTACCATCTTTGTTATTATGGGCATTCTTCTTCTCTCTCTCAACCATTGGAAGCCTCAATCCTCACTTAAAATTCCCGCAGGAAAGTTAAGGCTTCAAACTTCTGTCTTCCAATCCTGATTGCTATGAACAATTGGTTAAAGGCCGTATGCGAAACTCCTGCTCTTTTCTTTGTTTAGTTTTAATTACTAGGTCACTAGAACGTTTATCATTAATGCATTTGAAGTGTATATTAGAACAAATGAGATTCATGTCGAATGTAAAAGAAGGAGAAGAAATCAACCGGAAGGATGTCAAAGGTATGAAATATACATGGAAAGATGTTCAAGAAACATTGCACATGCATCCTTCAGTTTTTGGAACATTTCACGAGGCCATCGTTGATATTGATTACAAGGGCTATACAATCCCAAAAGGATGGAAAGTGAGCCGTAGATTTCAAATGAATTTTCATCAATCATAAATTTTTTCAGGATGAGAATTTTCAAAAACAGAATATTATTGTTGGCGCACCTTTTCGTTAGAACTTTCAGAGGCTTCGCCGCAATTAATCCAGATGAAAAGATAACGGTAGACCTAGTTGTTGCTCTCCCAGCTAATGGTTTTCCTTCGATGGACATACCATCTGAGACATGGCATAATTGTCAGCCATTCGAGCCCGAGCAAATAAAATTTGAAGTGGAAATAATGGCGATTTCTCTTGGGCTTTGATCCTCTTTATATTACAGTTTTAAAACCCTGTAGTTTTTCCTGATAGTTCCTTGTGTACTGGTGAGCACTCCCAAGTTATCCATTTTTACAATGGACTGAGAAAACCGCTAAAGTTGAGAGAAGGTTGAGGGCTAAATTGCGATCCTGTATAGCCACTGACAGTGGCAGTAGTAGTGGCATCCTCAAACAGTTCCTGATTAGTCTGTCGAATCCCTCTCCGAGATACAATCTGCTTAAAAAATCTCTCATCAAAGACAGAGGGTGTCCCTTCATCCAAATCAATAGGTAGGTCATCTTGAGAGTTTGATGTTGCAGGATCAAGACAGGTGCCTTCAGTTTGGTGACCAAGGTTGGATTCATGGTGGGGTCTGCCTTGCCTGTGCTTTGGAAATTCTACAGTCTCTCATTGAAGAAACTGTAGTGCGTAATGCAACGGTATGACCCCCTGCAACGCAGAGCATATCCTAATAACATTAATGACTGTATGTAATGATACAAAGGAGAAGGATGGAAGGCCCAAATGTAAATTTAAACAAACAAACATAATGTATAAATACAAATGAAAAAGTATGAATACATGGATACCGTGATATAGAATTATAAATTATAAATTAAAATTTTCTTTTTCAAATCATTCAACTATCACATTTTAACAGTATTAGTTAAATCATAAATAATGAATAGGAAAAATTATTGTCTTATAAAAAATTAAATTTGTCATATTTTTAAAAAGAATCTAATGGGTTTTAACTAATCTTCTCATTCAATACACAAAAAATATATGAACATCTAAAACAAAGAAATATAATGGGAAAGTTATCATTAGGTAGCATTTACTATTACATGTAATAAATATTCATAATTAACTAAAAGAAATAATATAAAAGATATTTTGTATTATTCTATATCAAATACTTAAGAGTCATTGATTGAAATTGGAGATATTTGATGATCAAGTTGATTCATGGAGGGACAAAAAAAGACTTTTTACTTGTAAGTAATTTTGAAGATGTTGGATACATCTCTCTCTTCCAATTTCATTCATTTTGTAGTCACCAAAAGAAGGGTACATGAATTGAGGCCTTTTTTATATTTAATTTATTCATTTGATATAATACATAATAAAAGATTAAAGATGTAATATTTTTTTCTTTAATTTAGGAAGCTCCATAAAGAAAATAAATATTATATTTCAATTCAAGCAATGTATTTATGTTGATTGTAATTTTCTAAATGTTTTTAATATTATATTTGAATATTGCAAATTCTCTATACCACTATGTTTAATATAGATTAATTTATTGAAATAGCCCAATTTTTTTATTTACTTAAATGGAAACAAGTCGTAAACTTGATTTATTAATTTTTGAATTGAGCTTGAGGCTACTCAAGAAAAGGTCTTGGATGAGGCAATCAAGTAATTTTTTGAGTTCAATTAGTGAAACAAGTTCATTTAGTAGGAAAGAGGTTATGAATGCAGATTATCACAAATCATCAACATTGAAGGATGAAAATAAAGCTACCAGTAATGAGGCTCAAGTTTTATAATAATTATTTTAATAATAATTTATTAGTTCTTTTAATAGAATATTTTTATCAAAAGACTAAGGTCAATTTTAAAAAATGAGTCACTTTATCGTAAACTTACTTTATAATTTTCATAAATATTTAAAACCATAACAAACTAAAAGTTAATTATTTTCACTATAAACGGAATAGTCCTATAATTATTTGAATGTAGAGACTTCACGTGACTACATCAAGATATTTTTTATCCATACTCCATGTTCTGATCCTAAAATTCACGTGGGTTATGAATATTTAGTAGAAGTCCTTAGGCTAGGATCCATTAATGTGGAAGGAAATAAATTCAACAATTTTCTAGATTTTCCCTCCTTTTCAATAAATTTTCTTCTTATCAACCAAACCACACACAAGGATTTCTTGCACAATATTGTCAAATCAATCTATGAGGCTTTCTTGCAATCAATAAAGATTCATATTTCCCCATATACTAGGATGTAAATGAGGTTTAGGGTTTAGAGTTTTGATTTTAGTGTTTTAGGTTTTGATTTTAGGATTAGAATTTAAATTTTATTTGGTTTGTAAATTTTACCATTTCAATTTTAAAATTTGAAGAATTGTTATCATTTATAGGGAAATTGCATAAAATAAATTGGGAAATTGCAAGAAAATTTGGAAAAGAAATGAGGGAAAAAATGAAGAAAATTGCAAAACCTAGGGGTTTTGCTTGAACCCCCCTACTCCTACCCTTTGATCAATCCTCCCCACTACCTAAAAGTTGTGAGCTCATAGACAAAGAAGCCTGAGTGTAGAGAAAAAACTCAAACACAGAGAAAGTTGTGTATAGAGAAGGTTTTAATGTGGAGCCTCTAAATTAACCGACAAACAAAGTTGTCAGTTAATATAACTGAAAAAATGATAAAATAATTCATTCAAGTGAAGGTAATCTTCACTTGAAGGTATTACTATTTTTTATTAGCGAAGACCTTCGAGCGAAGATGATCTTTTCTCGAAGGTCAATCTTGGATCAAAGGTCTTTGTGTAAAGACCTTCGAGTGAAGGACCTTCCTTCAAAGAAATATTTTCAAATGAAGGTAGTTCAAAAAAAATCCCCTCTTTTAAAATTTTCATTTCCCAAGTTTGGGATCCATTATTGTGGGATTACTCTTCATCATCAATTATTAGCAAAGAAAATATGCAACAAAAATTTGTAGGATATACATGTCAACTTGATTTTATTGTCTCATCAATCTCCTCAAGGTAGGAGTAAGGGGTTTTGTATGTTTTGCATGCTCATCCTACATATCATGATATGAGCTCTCATCCAAACCCTCTTCTTCTTCTCTATCCTCTAATCCATCATTATTTTCTTTCACATGTGGATCCTTTTGCTTCACAATCTTAGCCTCAAAATACATTATTTTATTCCCTTTTTTTTCTTCGGTTGTTTAGGACCTAAAAATTCTCTAAACTCCTTGAAAATTATATTATCTCTAAAATAAATAACTTCCTAGGTTAGTGAGTTCCAAATATTATAACCTTATCATACCCTACAAAGTTCTATTTCTAAGCCTAAGATCTAGTTTAGATCAATTTTCCTTGTGAACATAAACATAAACTTCACAACCAAAGGCCCTTAAATGTGAAACATAAGGTTTCTTACCTAGCCACATTTCGTAAAGTTTTTTTTCAACTAGAACCAAACAAGGACATCTATTACTCAAATAACAAACAATACTTATAGTCTCTACCCAAAAGTATCAATCTATTTGCATAGTACTTAGCATTCTTCTAGCTCTTTCTATTAAAGGTTGGTCCATTATCTCTACAAGTGTGTATGGTGTAGTCTTTTATTGAACAATACTTGCATGCTTATATAATTAATCAAAATCTATAGAGAAATATTCACCATCTTTGTTAAATCTCAAAACCCTTATTTTATAATCTATTTTATTTTTAATTAAGACTTTAAGTTCTTTAAATTTAATGAAAATTTTAGATTTAGAATGCATAAAATAAATCTAGGCATATATAGAGGCATCATTAATGAATGAAACATAATGTAATGAACCGGACCAAATTTTTTTTGATTTTTCACAAATTGATTACAATGCAACATGCACCCGTTAAGGTTAGCCTAAACCAAAACGATGCGGAAAGTAACTCTAACCAGAATGTACACCAGGATCCCGATGCGGGCAAGGTGTGAGCATTGGTCAGAGGATCTCAAAGGAAATTGCTGAATAAGAACTCTAACCACGAGATGCGCCGGAGAACGACGAGCATTCGGTCAGAGGATCCCTATCTAATGCAATATAGAAAATAGCTCAACACCAAGTATGTGCTACTCAATCCGTGATGGATACGAGGCGACCATATGGCGGAGACTTTAGGAAATTACAATGCAAAACAGAAATAGGCGGCAAGCCAGCCTCTTCCACTTATTCAGTGGGCAGTACAAACATTGAATTTGCAATAATATTAAAGTTGCTGACAGTACTACTGTTCAGCTTACAAAATGTATAATATGCCTGCAATATCAGTGAATTAGAAGTCTTTAAACCAAGCAATGTTAATTGAATCTTCCACAGTGTTTCCCAATGCTTTTAACACCCACACAGCAGCTCAAACCATCCAAATTACAGACTGTTATGACAGTAACCAGGTCTGAAATGAACAATCAGCAACATAGAAGACCCATTGAAATGAACATAGCTCACCCAATTCTTAACCAATTGACTTCAAACGAAATGCAAAGGCTCCCTATACTCAGTGCGCCCAAGAAAGACACAAGAAACAGACCCAAACTGCAGTATTTATTTTTCCACGAATTCCAATGCAAGGTACAATGGTACGGCCCAAGAGAAAGGGCGATTTTCTTCTAATAAATTCCACACTTGTTTAAAAAATCTGAAACTTGGCAAAACATGGCGCCTTGACTAGACAATTGATAATATGAAACACCCAGAATGCAATCTTTTTGTATTTTTGAGTTTTGAATGAAAACTTGCTACAGCTATGCAACATCAGCTACACTAAAACATGACAAGATGCTTGAACATCAACACTAAATGCAAGAGAACTCAACTACAATGCAAAACTACCAATAACCAGCTAACCTCTCAACTAGTTGCTGTCTTTCAAGCAAGAAGATGAGCCAATGCTAGGAGGTGTGCTTTCCTCGAAGCGAGTGCCTGAATCCAATCCAGCAGCATAACGGTGTAGTAGACAGAAGATGCCAAATGAAGAGTTGAGGCCTGATTAAATAGAAGTGAGAGAAACATCTAGAAGCTTCCAGAGGGCGCCCCAAAACCCTAATTTCGAATTCCACTTTTCCCTCCAAAAGAAGGCGTCCTTTTTCCTCCACAAAATATTTCACTTTTTAAAATAAACTTCATTTCTCAAAAGGGGCGTCCATTTCAAGGTCTCAAAAATTTGACATTAAAAAATATAATTTATCACCTTATGACGCCTAGACCCTCAAAGTCCCCTTTTTAAAAACAACTTAAAGTTGCACTGCTAGGCAAAAGGGGTATAATATTAAAATAATAATATTATAATAAAATACTTATCTCTCCACTGAAAATTGCGCCCAAGGCCAAGAATTGAAGTGCCAGCTGAAACAACTGCAGAAGAAGCCCAACTGAACTGAACCCAAACTGTCCACTGCCAAAAATAGAATTTACTAAAAATAGTAAATTCGCGAAGTTGCCCGGAATGCCAAACTGAACACACCACTGCGAAGCTCTCTGAAAACCCAGAAAGAATCCGCAAACAGAATCCCCGAACTCCAAGCAAGACCCCTCCAAATTAGGAAACCCTAATTTCACCATCCGCACAGCCTACGGGTCTCCGGAATAGGCCAACGGTCAACAGAAATGATCACTGCTGAGAAGGGGACATTACAGTCCGCCCTCCCCAAGATTGCTTGCCCTCAAGCAATCGCAAGTCTGGATGCTGTAGAATCTCCTCATCCTCCCAAGTAGCATCCTCCAATGGTAAATTCTTCCACTTTACCAAATACTCTTTGATTGTTCTCCTCCTCAAAGAACGCTCTCTGAAATCAATAATCTGTTCTGGAACCAAAGTCAACTGCCCTTCTTCATCCAAAGGAGGTAACTGTGATGAAGCCACAACGTTGTGTCCAAGTGCCTTTTTGAGGCGAGACACATGGAAGACATTGTGGACCTTACTACTCGAAGGTAGTTCCAACTCATAGGCCACCGCTCCAACCTTCCTAACAACCTTGAATGGTCCATAGAAGCGTGGTTTCAGCTTCTCAGCTCCACTCTTCTTAAGTGTAGACTGTCTGTAGGGCTGAAGCCGAAGATATACCATGTCACCAACATCAAATGAGCGCTCAACACGCTGCTGATCAGCGTACATCTTTTGCTGATTTTGTGCCATTTGAAGGTTGTCTTTCAAAGATTTCAAAACATCTTGGCTCTGCTGCAACCAATCCTTGGCTTGAGGAGCCTTGCTATCGCCAAACACCAAATCAGCAAAGCTTGGAGCCTCGTAACCATAGAGGGCCATGAATGGAGACATCTTTATTGACATGTGGAAAGATGAATTGTAGCAATATTCTCCCAAGTGGAGCCATTTTACCCATGCTCTTTGCTGTTCCGAGACATAATTTCTGAGATAGCCCTCCAACCACTTGTTCACAATCTCCGTTTGACCATCCGTTTGTGGGTGATAGCTAGTGCTTGGAGTAAGCACCGTACCACTCATTCTAAAAATTTCCTGCCAAAAGGTGCTTAGGAACTTGCTGTCCCTATCACTCACAATATTTTTAGGCAACCCATGCAGTCTAAACACTTCATGGAAGAACAAATCTGCAACTTGAGCTGCTGTAAATGTGCTTGTGATGGCAAAGAAATGAGAGAATTTGGTCAATCTGTCCACTACAACATAAATACAGTCTTTGCCTTGAGCCCTAGGCAACCCGGTGATGAAATCCATAGAAATACTCTCCCATTTTTGATTTGGAATGGGAAGTGGCTGCAGTAGACCAGCTGGAAGAGAGTGCTCATTTTTATTCATTTGACAAGTACTACACTCCTTGATGTGACGCTGAACATCATCTTTCAACCCCTTCCAAGAGAATCTCTCTCGAATCTGCTTGTATGTCTTGAAGTACCCTTGGTGACCAGCAAGTGGACTGTCATGGAAAGTCACCAAAATCTTCTTCTTAAGTTTAGAATCAGCCACTAAGAAGATTCTTCCCTTGTAGTGGATCAATCCATCAACTACCTTGTACCTTTCATCATGAAAAGTACCTTCAATAACGCTGGTTGCAAACTGATTTTTGGCATAATCAGCAAGCAACAACTCCTTCCAATCAGCATTAAGCTCACACAATGAGCTCAAGTGAGGCCTTCTGGACAAAGCATCAGCCACAATGTTATTCTTCCCTTTGACATACTCAATGTCAAAATCGTAAGCTTGTAGCTTACTCGCCCACTTCTGCTGTCTCTCATTCAAGTCCTTCTGATGCATAAAGTGCTTGAGACTGTTGTGATCAGTTTTGACCACAAATTTACTCCCCACCAGATACTGTCTGAACTTGGCTAATGCGTGCATGATTGCAAGCATTTCTTTATCATAGATAGAATAGGTCCTTTCAACCCCTCTTAATTTTCTGCTTTCAAATACAATTGGATGCTTCTCTTGCATCAAAACAGCCCCAATACCTTCTCCTGATGCATCACACTGTAACTCAAAGGGTTTGGAGAAATCTGGTATGGCCAATACAGGACAAGAACTCATGATTCTCTTGAACTTATCAAACACACTCTGAGCTTTTTCTGACCACATGAAAGCCCCCTTTTTAGTGAGGTCAGTAAGAGGAGCAGCACTTTGGGAATACCCCTTTACGAACCTTCTATAGAAGCCACAAAGACCCAAGAATCCCTTCAAATGAGTCAGATTTTCTGGAGGTGGCCAATCTACTATAGCCTTGATCTTTTCTGGATCAACCTTCACCCCTTCAGCGCTGATTATGTGGCCAAGGTAGAGCAGCTCCTTCATTCCAAATTCACATTTGGACTCTTTTGCAAACAAACTTTCTGATTCAAGAATGCTAAGCACTTCCTCCAAGTGCTTGAGATGTTCCTCCCACGTCTTGCTGAAGATGAGAATATCATCAAAGAAAATTAACACAAATTTCCTCAACTGTTTCTGGAAGACTCTGTTCATGCAAGACTGGAAAGTGGCTGGAGCATTAGTCAAGCCAAAGGGCATGACTAGGAACTCGAAATGACCATAGTGGCATCTGAATGCCGTCTTCTCAACATCTGAGCCCCTCATCCGGATTTGATAGTAACCCGATCTCAAATCAATTTTGGAGAAGAATTTAGCACCATGTAGCTCATCAATGAGCTCATCGATCCGAGGAATAGGATACCGATTTTTTATTGTGCTTTGATTCAAGGCACGATAATCTACACACATGCGGATGGTGCCGTCTTTCTTCTTCACAAGAACCACAGCTGAAGCGAAGGGACTCTTGCTAGGGCGAATGAAGCCCATCTCCAGGAGTTCTCTTATGTTCTTCTCAATTTCGTCCTTCTGCTTCTTAGGATATCTATACGGTGTTGTAATGACTGGTTTGGCCCCTTCCTTAAGTTCAATAACATGCTCAGCACCTCTTTCTGGTGGTGGCCCAGGTGGTAGATCAGCAAACACCTTACTCCTTTTGGTGAGTATGGATTGAATATCAGGAGGATATTCCCTCTTGGTCTCAACTGGACTGGCAGGAAGAACCATGCATTCCGCAGCCCACTCCACTTGGTCATGTCTAATCAGCCTTTCCATCCTTTTGAAAGAAACTATACGAGGACCACCATTAGACATTCCTCTCAAAACAACTCTCTTACCATCAGATTGGAACTTGAGCTCCATGGTTTGTAGGTTGAGAGAGATTTCACCAAGTGAGCGTAACCATTGTATGCCCAAAACTGCATCTGTGTCACCAATAGTAACCACATAGAAGTCATCTTTGACTTCATAGTTTCCCAACTGCAAGGACATGTTAGGAACTCTTCGTGTGCAGGAAATGTGAAACCCATCAGCCACCATGACTTTGAAGCCTTCAAATTCTTCAGTTTTGAGACCTCTCTTGGCAACCACACCTTCATCAATGAAGTTATGCGTTGCACCAGTATCAATCAATGCAACAATTCGATGACCTCCAACTCCACCACGAACCTTGAAAGATTCGTTCTTTTGGAAACTAGAGAGTTGGGCAATAGGGCCCCCAACTCCTTGCTCATGATCGGACTCTTCTGTGGCTCTTTCATCCTCGCTGTCCCCAAAATAAGACTGCTGATCAGACATATCAGATGCTGATTCATAATCAGAATAGGTCCCCATTTGATTATAACGCCCTCTACCAGGACATCTATGGCCTTTAGTCCAAGGCTCTAGACATGTGTAACACTTGCCCTCCTTTCTGAGCTGTTCACGTTGCTCTTCAGTCAACTTAGGTGGGAACTTCTTGTGCTGATTAGAAGAATGTCTCTTATCCTTATCCCTCTTATGGCCAAAAGGCTTAGGCGGAAATTTAGGCCTAGGGGCTGATAACTCCATACTACGAGCCTTCTTGATTGCCTCATCAAGACTTGGTGGATCGAAAGCTTTAACCCACCCTTTCAAGGGTTCAACCAAACCTTCAGAAAACAACACAACCAATCTTCTTTCGGTGATGTTGGGCACCATCACAGAAAGTCTCTGGAAATCAGCAATGTAAGAATCCAAGGAGCCATGCTGTTTGAGTTGTGCAAGCTCGCGAAATCTTACTTCAGGATCCTTAGTGTCGAACCTTTCGATCAGCTTGTTGGTGAATTCTCCATAGGTTCGAATAAGGTTATGGCCAAGAGTGACCAAACCATGGTACCACCACTCATGGGCAGCTCCCTCCAAATGAAGTGTTGCGAACTTGATGGCATCTTCTTCTGGCATGGGACGAAGTGATAGGTAGTTGTCTAACTTCTGAACCCACGATCTTGCTGAACACTTATCACTTCCATCGAAGTGAGCCAATGTTACCTTCCCTAAGGCTTGATGAAAATCTGTTCTAGGAGCCATATAGGCTCGGTTATCAACTCTTCCTCCGTGTCTTCTGTTTCTCTGATTCAAGAATTGATCAAAGGACCATTGGTCCCTAAGATCAGGTGGGAGGGTGGAGTACTCCATGTAGGCTTGCCTAGCATCGTCTACCAAAGGAACGGTAGCTTCAACTTGATGTTCGTCCCTTGGAGTGAATGTAGGGAAAAGCGGTCTAGAGGCTGATCCGCTGGAGATAGTATCATGTTGTCCAATAGTTCTGCTGCCTCCATTACCATTGTTCCCATTGTTCCCATTGCTTCCATTGTTTCCATTATTCCCATTGTGTCCATTGACACCACTGCTTTCTCCAGTAGCATGGTTTTGATTCGGAGTATGGTTCTGAGAAGCTTGCTGATCCATTTTAGCAAGTAATCGAGACATCATCTCAATCATCCCATCAAACTTCTTTTCCATCCTTGCATCCTTCTCTTCCATGGCTGTCCTAAGATTGTCTGACATGTTCTCAACTGTTTTACCCGTATCCACAACTAACCCTGTTTCTCTCAAAGCTTCTGACAAAGTATCTGCTTCTGGCACTGGCGGAAGCTGTATCTGTTGTCTTCTGGCCTGACCTCTGGTGAAGTATCTGCAATCACTGTCACTCATCTGACCACTGAATCACTGTTGGGCACAGGTTGGCATAATCATGGCTCTGATACCACTGTAATGAACCAGACCAATTTTTTTTTGATTTTTCACAAATTGATTACAATGCAACATGCACCCGCATAGTTAAATTTTAAACCAAAACGCGCGCGTTAAATCGAACTGTAACGTACACCAGATCCCCGGCGGCGCGTGAGCATTGGTCGAGGGATCTCAAAGGAAATTCATTATTTAACAAGAACTCTAAACTACAAGATAGAGGAACGATTTGAGCATCTTGGCCGAGGATCCTACCCCAATGCACAATATAGAAAAATAGCCCAAACCAAGTATGTGCTACTCAACCGTGATGGATAATGAGGGCACCATATGGCGGAGACTTTAGGAAATTACAATGCAAAACATAAATAGGCGGCAAGCCAGCCTCTTCCACTTATTCAGTGGGCAGTACAAACATTGAATTTGCAATAATATTAAAGTTGCTGACAGTACTACTGTTCAGCTTACAAAATGTAGAGTATGCCTGCAATATCAGAGATTTAGAAGTCTTTAACCCAAGCAATGTTAATTGAATCTTCCACAGTGATTCCCAATCCTTTGTATCACCATCACAGCTCTAAAACCATCCAAATTACAGACTGTTATGACAGTAACCAGGTCTGAAATTAACAATCAGCAACATAGAAGACCCACTGAAATGAACGTAGCTCACCCAATACTCAACCAATGGATTCCAAACGAAATGCAAAAGCTCCCTATAACCAGTGCGCCCAAGAAAGACACAAGAAACAGACCCAAACTGCAGTATTTTATTTTCTCACGAATTCCAATGCAAGGCACTGGTAATGCCTCTAAGAGAAAGGGCTGCATTTCCTCTAATAAATTCCACACTTGTTTAAAAAATCAAACTTAAAACATGGCTTTGACTAGACAATTGGATAATATGAAAACAATCTACAATGCAATCTTTTGTATTTTGAGTTTTGAATGAAAACTTGCTACAGCTATGCAACATCAGCTACACTAAAACATGACAAGATGCTTGAACATCAACACTAAATGCAAGAGAACTCAACTACAATGCAAAACTACCAATAACCAGCTAACCTCTCAACTAGTTGCTGTCTTTCAAGCAAGAAGATGAGCCAATGCTAGGAGGTGTGCTTTCCTCGAAGCGAGTGCCTGAATCCAATCCAGCAGCATAACGGTGTAGTAGACAGAAGGTGCCAAATGAAGAGCTGAGGCCTGATTAAATAGAAGTGAGAGAACATCTAGAAGCTTCCAGAGGGCGCCCCAAAACCCTAATTTCGAATTCCACTTTTCCCTCCAAAAGAAGGCGTCCTTTTTCCTCCACAAAATATTTCACTTTTTAAAATAAACTTCATTTCTCAAAAGGGGCGTCCATTTCAAGGTCTCAAAAATTTGACATTAAAAAAATATAATTTATCACCTTATGACGCCTAGACCCTCAAAGTCCCCTTTTTAAAAACAACTTAAAGTTGCACTGCTAGGCAAAAGGGGTATAATATTAAAATAATAATATTATAATAAAATACTTATCTCTCCACTGAAAATTGCGCCCAAGGCCAAGAATTGAAGTGCCAGCTGAAACAACTGCAGAAGAAGCCCAACTGAATTGAACCCAAACTGTCCATTGCCAAAAATAGAATTTACTAAAAATAGTAAATTCGCGAAGTTGCCCGGAATGCCAAACTGAACACACCACTGCGAAGCTCTCTGAAAACCCAGAAAGAATCCGCAAACAGAATCCCCGAACTCCAAGCAAGACCCCTCCAAATTAGGAAACCCTAATTTCACCATCCGCACAGCCTACGGGTCTCCGGAATAGGCCAACGGTCAATAGAAATGATCACTGCTGAGAAGGGGACATTACACATAATAATCATGTTTTCCCTCAGAACCCATGTCTAATAGGAAAAAAAATTGAATAAATAATATCTAACAATTTATTTTCTTTATAGCTTTCAATAATAGATGAAAATTTATTCTATTTACTAGACATACAATGCTCACATAAATCATTTTTACCAACAAAGTAATAAAAAAAACATCAACCATATTTTATTTATAATGGTTGTAAGACGTGTGGGTGCTTGGGTGGGTGACTTCCCACACATTCTGTTGTGGGAAGTTCGTTAACAGTTTGGGACTGACATTTTAAATTTCCCTAATGTTGGCAAGCATAAGGCATCAAACAAGTTAGCATATTTATTAATGTTGGTGTTAATTTATGTAGCTTGACAGTGGTTCCATTCCAGTTATTAGCGCTTATTTAATTATTTAATTATTTTCTAGAGACTTCCTGTGTGTTACCGAGTTGTCTAGACACTATGTAATTAAATAAATTGGATTTCCTAGAGACTCTAGAATCCAGCTAGTTAGGGCTGGTTAGAGTCTATTTAATCTTAGCCATTGGATTGAGATTAAATCATGGCTGTTTATTGGCTTCCAAATGAGAAGTATAAAAGGATCATCGGGCATTTGGAGCAGCCCAATAATGCTAGAGCGAGAAAGATCGTTGATAGCAAGTAACCTTTGCAGTGAGAGCAAACAGTCTCTAAAGGTTAGGCAAGGGCGCAGTTGATAGTCAGGATAGCAATTGTGAGCTCACAGAGAAAATTGAGGGAAGAATATCCAGAGAAGAATATTGCCGGAGCTCTGCCAGTAAGAGGCAAGCAGTTTTTGTATTCCTTAATTTGCTGAAGTTTAATATAATTCCTCATCTGCAGTAGTGGTTTTCCCTTCGGGGTTTTTCCATGGACAATTTGTCCAAAAATATTGTGTTCATTATTGTGAATGTTTTCTTCTCTATTTCTGTGAGTTTTATTGGTGAAGTTGCAGTTGTGTTATTTTTTGATATTTGCTGAGAATTAATTTTCAGAGTCAAATAATCTATGTATTAGATAGGAGATCACGAACCTGAACTGAATAGAATTTTACATGGCACGTATCATCCTGAAAGTGCATAAAGTCAGCAGAAAGAGGGTTATAAACCCGCCTCTTACCCTCCTTTCAGATTTGACATTTATTTTATCTTTTGGAGATGCACCCCAGTTTTAAGAGATCAGACAGATTGATGGAGCCTCAAATTTTGGTGGTCCGAAAGCCGTGACTTCTTTGTTGCTGGAAGAGAATGGGATCAAGGAATATGTGACCAGTGTTGTACCTGTACCTACAGATCCAGCACAGCTCTCAGCATATAAGAAAGAAGATGCCAAGGCGAGGAGGCTGATCCTTGATGGTGTCAAGGACCATATTGTTCCACATGTTGCAGAGTTAGATACTGCGAAGAAGATGTGGGACGCCATTCTGAATCTGTACCAGAATGCTACCACTAACCAGAAGCTGATTCTCAGAGAAAAGTTGAGGAATACTCGAATGAATAAGGAAGAAGACGTGACAAGTTACCTCACCAGACTTAGACTTGTCAAGGATGAGTTGGCAGCTGTTGGAGATAAACCAGATGATGACGAGCTAGTGCGGATAGCCCTAAATGGGTTTACTAAGCAGTGGGATGTCTTTGTTCAAGTTATTAATGGACGAGACACCTTGCCGAGTTGGGATCGACTTTGGAGTGACTTCACTCAAGAGGAGCTTAGACTAAGTCTTGTCAGTGGTACCAGCAGCAAGAGTCAGAAAAGTGAAGCAGAACAGGAGAACGTTGCCCTTGCAGGAAAAGGGAAAGCAAAGAAGGGGTCTAGTAAAGGATCAAATCCACAAGGTGAGAAGAAGAAGGACTTATCTAAAGTCAAGTGCTATGGCTGTCACGAGTTTGGCCACTATGTCAGCGATTGCCCGCAAAGGAAGAAAGGCAAGAAGCAGACAGCAGCTTCAGCAAGTGCAGATGAGCTCTCTAGTAGAATGGAGGATGAGTTCGCTCTCATAGCTTGTATGGCTAGCTCAACCTCACAGGGTGTTTGGTATATAGATAGTGGGGCGTCATTTCATATGACATGAGTTAGAGAGTACTTCTCCAGCTATAAGGAGGAGGACATCAGAATGCAGATCTCTATGGGGAACATGTCCAAACTCAATCCAGTTGGGAAAGGGACTGTTCTATTTCAGAGGGAGAATGGTAAGCGGATTCCCATTCATGATGTGTTGCATGTGCCAGGCTTGGGTATGAATTTGATTTCCATATCTGTCCTTCAAGATAAAGGTTACAATGTACTCTTTAGAGGGGCGAGTGTGTTAATCAAGCACAAGGATTGGAAATCACCCACAGCTATTGGAGTTAGGAGCGGCCGGCTTTACAGGTTGCAGTTTGATACTCATAAGGCACTGATGAGCAGCAGTAATTCTAGAGATCAAGGAGAGCTATGGCATAGGAGGATGGGCCATATACATCATGGAGCACTTTAAATGCTTCGTGAGGCTGTGACAAGTGTTCCTGAGGTGAGCACAGAGCATGATGATGTATGTAAGGGATGTGTTGGGGAAGTATAAACAACTTCTTCCAAGGAGTGACACTAGATCCAAGGGTGTTCTTGGATTCAGCATATCTGCATATGTGGACCCAATGCTTCCACGGTTCCCCAAAGGATATGAGTACTTTGTTACTTTTATTGATGATTTCTCCAGGAAGACTTGGATATACTTCTTGAAGACCAAGGATGAGGTTTTTAGTCACTTCCAAGAGTTCAAAGCTCTTGTGGAGAATTCAACAGGAAAGAAGATAAAGGTTTTTCACTGCATAAATGGAGGCGTAGTACAAAGGAAAGAATTCCGTGAGTTCTATACCGTAGCAGAATCAAGAGAGAGTGGATCGCTCCTTACAACCCACAACAGAATGGGGTTGCTGAGAGGAAGAATTGGTCTATATCAAAGGCGGCAAGGGCTATGCTGTATGACCAGGATATGCCATGTTACTTATGGGCAGAGGCATGCAGTACAGCAGTGTACATACAAAACAGGGTTCCACATAAGGTATTGGGCAAGATGACACCAGAGGAGGCATTCTCAGGGAAGAAGCCAGATGTTAGCCACTTCAGGATATTTGGGAGTTTGGCATATTGTCACATTCCAGGTGCGACACGTTCCAAGTTAGATTAGACTGCAGAGAGAGGGTACTTTGTGGGGTACAGTGAAACCTCAAAGGCATATCGGATATTTATTCCAGGGACCAGGAGGACTATAGTTAGGCGTGATGTCAAGTTCATGGAGGACAAGGCATTCAGGAGGTCCAGAGATTTTCCAGCAGATGATCAGAGTGAGCAACTAGTGGAAGCTCCAAGGATCATTCAACCAGATCAAGGACAGCGAAGCTCGAGTACAGTTACTAGTACATGCACAAGCTCAGGTGCTGAGAATTCGCAGAGTATGGAGCAGCAGATGCAGCAGATCCAAGAGATGCATCAAGGTGATATGGAGGTTGATACTTCATCCTCTACAGTTGGTAGCAAGAACCAACAGTCACAAAGGGATACTCAGGAGTTTGTGGGAGCTCCTAGGATGAGTAGTAGACAGTGGAGACAACCAGCCAGGTATGATGACTATATGGCATTAGTTAGTCAGTTGGTAGATAGTGAGCCTTCTAGCTATCAGGAGGCCACACAGCAGAAAGTGTGGCAAGATGCAATGGTTGAGGAGTATACCTCAATAGTGCAGAACGATGTGTGGGAGGTTGTGCCTAGACCAACAGATAGGGCAGTGGTTGGATCACGCTAGATCTATAAGATCAAGCATGGTGCAGATGGTAGCATCGAGAAATACAAGGCAAGGTTTGTGGCCAAGGGGTTCTCCCGTATGAGGGAATTGACCATGAGGAGACATTTGCTCCGGGCGTGCATACTCTACACGAGTCGCGGATCTCTTGCGTTATCGCATGGGATGACGATCCACCGATGGATGTCAAGACGGGCCAGCTTCTTAATGGTAACTGAAAGAGGAGAGGTATACATAGAGCAACCAGAGGGCTTTGTAGCACACAGCAGTACAACCCACGTGTGCAGACTGAAGAAAGCTTTGTACGGACTCAAGCAGGCTCCCAGGGCGTGGTATGAGCGCATTGATAGATACTTGCAGGGAATGGGCTTTGTGAAGAGTGAAGCGGATGCTAACCTCTACTACTTGGTGGTTGGGGGTGAGGTTCTCATTCTTGTTCTTTATGTGGACGACTTGTTTTTAATAGGTTCACTAGGGCTCATAGAGGAAAGCAAGAGGGACCTTGCAGCAGAGTTCGAGATGAAGGATTTGGGGCTTATGCACTACTTTCTAGGCATGGAGGTATGGCAGACAGATGGAGAGATTTTCCTTGGACAAGGGAAATACTGCATCTAAATCTTGAGGAGGTTCGAGATGGAAGATTGCAGAGCCATGTCTACTCCTATGATCACGAATTGGAAGAAGGTAGAGACATCCAGGGAGAAGGATGTAGACCCCACCTTATACAGGCAGTTGATTGGGTCTCTCATGTATTTAGTCAACACCAGGCCAGATATATCCTTTGCAGTAAACTCTCTTAGTCAGTTCATGGTGGAGCCGAAGAGAGTGCATTGGACAGCGGCAAAGCATGTGTTGCGGTATTTGCGTGGTACAATCGAGTATGGAATCAAATATACTCGAGGTGATGGTATCAGGTTGATAGGCTATACCGACGCAGATTGGGCAAAGCAAAGATAACGTGGATGAAAAAGCACTTCGTGGTGTTGCTTTAGCTTGGGATCGAGTTGTCTCTGGTACGCCAGAAGCGTAAGTCTCCATATTTTGAGTTCCTTCAAGAGACGTAATACATAGCACAGTACGGCTTAATGCAGGAGTGCATATGGCTTCGAAGCTGCTAGTGGCCCTTGTTCGGGTCGTGAGGGTTGAGACTACTTGCGATACATTTCATGGCCAACCGTGAGTTGCAATCAAGTTGTCCGAGAATCTGCGTTTCATGATAGGTCTAAGCATATAGACATCAGATATCATTTCATCAGAGATTGTGTACAGCGCGGGATTGTTTAGCTACAGTATATACCTACAGATCAGCAAGTAGCAGACATTTTGACTAAGGCATTGGGGAAGGCTAAATTCATCTTCTTCAGAGATAGGTTGGGTGTCATGCAGAACACCTTCCTCGCTAAGAGGGAGTGTTGATTTTTATGTAGCTTGGACAGGTGTCTCCATTCCCAAGAAGTGCTTATTTAATTATTTAATTATTTTCTAGAGACTTCTAGAAAGGGCTGAGTTGTCTAGATAATTATGTAATTAAATAAATTGATTCCCCTAGAGACTTCTGGAATCCAGTTAGTTAGGGTTTTTAGAGTCTATTTAATCTTAGCCATTGATTGAGATTAAATCATGGCCATTGGTTTTCCAATGAGAAAAGTATAAAAGGGGATCAATGGGCATTTGGAGAACACACAAGTATAGAGTTGAGAAAGACTTGCAGTGATAGCAAGTAAATTTGCAGTGAGAGAAAATAGTCTTGCAGTGTTAGCAAGGGCGTAGTGATAGCGTTGGGGATAGCAGCTGTGGAGTTTCAGCAGGAGAAATTGAGGGAAGAATATCCGGAGAAGGATATTGCCGGAGCTCTGCCAGTAAGAGGCAAGCAGTTTTGTATTCCTTAATTTTGCTGAAGTTTAATATAATTCCTCATCTACAGTAGTGGTTTTCCTTTCTGGTTTTTCCAACGTAGTAATAATTTGTCCAAAAAATATTGTGTTCATTATTGTGAATGTTTTTTCTTATTTTTGTGAGTTTTTATCGTGAAGCTGGTAAATAAGTATTTTTCTATATTTTACCGAGAATTAATTTTAGAGTCAAATAATCATGTATTAGATAGAGGATTAATAATCGCGAACGGTGAATAGAATTTTCGCCAGCTTGGTTGCCGCCATTGCTTTCCACAAACGTATTTGTGGAAAGCGTTATATCAAAGCATGCCAAAGGGAGATCTTCGGTTGGGCAGGGACTTAGCCAAATCACGGATGATCTGGAGTTTCAAACGATAACGTCAGCAATGCTTATTTGGCGGCCACATTGGATGTGTCTATGGTGGCGGCGATAGCTAGGACAAAGAATCATAATAATTATTCATCGCCACCATTTAAGCATCGATCATATCAAATAATGGAAAATTACTATTAATCAGTTGGGTGTGGTTATGGCAGATCATCTAATCCTTCACAAGTATTTTCACATGCTCAGCTACCACACTTCGAGCATCCCAAGAGAGTGGTGTTAACGTTTCAAGGATAACAAGGTGGCAATCTGCTAGGTCCACACAAACATGTACAATGTAATAATGCAAGGACAAGATGCAGGATCATTCTTTGGCCTTAAATCAATCCAGGGTGGCACGGTTAGCTAGTTTGTGGTGGTTTATTTCTATCTAAGGAAATGAATAAATAGTGGCAAAGGGTTTCCAATGGGGGAGTGGTCAAAATTTATAGTTCAGATGTCTACGGAAACTCTTATGAGCATCGGAGCAGATACTCTGATTCATCTTGATAGTGCGATAAGGTGGATGGCCTTCTAGGAGGCAATAGTTGACCAGTGCTTGAAGCATATTCTCCACAACATCGGCTTTCTCACAGTGGTGGCGGTGAAGATGATTCTGGGGAAAGGGTTTCTGGCGAATAGCGAGACATATCGTGTGGACACCCATGTATTGTGTTTTGGTTCCTGGTGGTGGTGTTAGATATCTGAACGACAAAGGCTGAGGCAGAAGCAATGATGAGGAAGCTCTTCAAAGATGACCTATTGGTGGGTTTAGGGGATATCCTATATGTAAATTTTTTTGGGGTTGGAACTCCTCACTCGCATGACATGGCTCTTCTACATGTTATAGGGGAGGTGGTCAAATATTACCCATTTCTATTAGATCCCGAAGGCATGGTGCTAGTAAGGCATATACATTTGGTTGCAGTTGGTGCAAATTATCTGAAGAAGGCACTAGAGATTACACCCGCATGTGGCGTCGACTGGGTGGAGAAATTCAGGGCCTTCGCTCAAGCTAATAGGTGAATTTAAGATAAGATGTCTGGTTTTCTTTTTTTTTTATAGTCCATAAAATGTAATTTTGGTTGTTTAGGAAGGTAGGTTAGTCATTCTTGGTTCAGTCTCTCTGCTCGACTAGCTAGGATCCAATGGGTTCTTATAAGTTTTATTATATCTGGTCAGGTGGTGGTTATATGGTGATCAAGTGGTGGTTATGTGGTGGTTGGGTGGTGTTTATATGGGCTCGGGCAAAAGTTATCTGCATTTTGATTACCTGCATGGTAGATGGTTGTAAATTTTCTCATATTCAATACAAATCTAACCCTTATGTAGTGTTGGGTGAAAATTATGTAATCCCCTTTTCAATAGATTACACAACCTTGATTTCAACCACAATTGTGTGAGATGTAATCTCTCATCTCAGAAAGGGGAGGCACCCTTCTTACTACTTACTGAAACTAAAGTAAAACTAATTAAATATTCACAAAATGTACACTACAATTACAAGATGGGGGTGTGTCACATTCATACTTCTCTCTTTTTTTAGAGAATATGTTTTACAATGCTTCACGATTGATAGTTTTGATTCAATACAACTTTAAACTAAAAACAAAGCAGTAATTCCAATATCTCTATCTTGTCAAAGCAAAGCTTAAAGATACCAGTATGATAATAATAAATAATAAAATAAGAAAGAAAAGCTCACGAAGGCACAAAGTCGTTTTGTAGCTTTTCACCTTGACAGATCCTTGAGATATGTAACGAGTGTCGTATTAGAAGCACAAAGTCTTCTAGATACAACACAACAAATCCACAAACAACATGAACAAATACAAGCACAAAGTCTTGTAGATAATCCACCAATAGTTATCCAAACAGTATCACAAATTCAAATAAAGAGTGCAACACAAAGTTTACATTATTCAAAGCCCTTAGATCTCACTCACTAATTGCTACCAATCTCAATCAAATCCAAAAGATAATCGATCCAACACAAATTCTGGTATGCAACTTTCTTCTTTATTGATCAAAATAGATACACAAAGATGAACACAAAGTTTCATTTATTTGCTTCTCAAAATGGGTAGCACTTCGTTGCAAAAGATAAAAGATAAAGATAACAATAGAATTCCCTCTTATTTATTAAAGAGAGGGAAGAGCAAGTCTAGGGAATTAGATAAGAAAAATTAGGAATTTGGTGAGTTAAATTAGGAAAATCTCACCTAACTTTGACTTAGTAAAAACTGTTGTCCATCTTTTTGGGAAAACATCTTAGATTTTACATGTAATTACATTTGTTGAAAAGACATTTAAGATGTCAAAAACTATTTACAAAATGTGTAAGGGGAAGCATAAAAATATTTAACATTGGAGAAAAGAAGTCTTCATGGTTCCTTGCTTTGGGCGTAGAAGTCTTCATATTTCTTCTCGGTCTCCTATATGAATATATCATCTGGACCGATAGTGTAATCGACAAGGGTGTGAACTTTTGTGATTGACCTTCTAGCAAATGAATGAACCTTCTTGCATCTGTTAAGATGCGTCTCAAGATTATCCAAAGTTAGACGTATATTACAAATGATATGCATTAAGGCATTTGAAAAATTCGCATCCTCAACTTGCTTCATGATAGCTTCCTTGTAGATCTATGAAAGTTTACTAGTCGAGAGGAAAATATGATCTTCATCAAGGAGCTTATCCGGTAACTCCTTAACTCCATTTTCAAGGATAGTACGATGTCCTTCAACATCTTCTTGCACTTGGTGGATATCTTCAATAAGATATTTGATCACTTGAATGTGGTACTTGAGTGATTCTCGTACCTCCACATATTTCTCCTTGTCAAGAATTACCCCAACTTCCACCAACTTATTGAGCTTTGCCTAGTTCATTTGTGACCGAAATGATAGGAATTTTTCCATTTCTTTTTGCTCTTGGGAAAGAATACTTTCTTCTTTATCAAGCTTTGATTTGAGCTTGGCTATTTGAGTGGCCTTCTCATCCACAACAACTATGACTTGAGAACCATGTTCTATTATTTCATCAATGAAATCATACAACACTTTACCTTTGGAGGAAAACTTCTCTGCCTTTTTCACTGCTGGGTTCTCAATGCTTATCATAGCCAAAGGTTGTACATTTCTTAAAGATCCCACAAGTCTTCTCAAAATAGTTGCATAACGCTCAACCTTGTCCTTGTACATGTTTCAGGCTTGTTCCATTTTTCCAAGCCTTCTAGCCAATGCATCCAGGACTACTTGTGCATCTGCCTTAGCACTTTCATTTGTCACTTTGCTGAGCTGGACTCTCATGAATGTGTAGTCCTCCATGTTTACATCGCATTCCTCTTGTGGGGGTAGACCAATTTCTACAAACTTATGACCAGTCTTGTCAACATGAAGTCTTGAATGCACTTTGGTCTTTTTCTTCCCCTTAGCTTTTGGAGGGGCTATCTCTTCAAGATCGAGCTCTTCTGGAGAGATCATTTGTTTCTTTCATTTTGATAGTTGAGATACCAACCAAGGGGGAAGAGAGGAAGTATATGCTTCTTGACTCACCGTCAACTCTTGTGTTGCAGTCACTTCTGTAGAAATGCTTGGTATGGTAACAATCGAGGTAGTATTTGTTATGATTGTTGTAGTAGACTGTGTACCAAGTTGATTATGCAAAGACTCATTCATAAATCTATCAAATTCAGCTTCAGATGTAACGTCAAAAGATAGAGATGACAAACTTGGGATGGATGAGGGAGAGCTTGATGAGATATCAATAGTTTTTAGATTTGAAACTGTAGGAGTGGAAAGGACGGTTGATGTAGGAAGAGGATGAGAAACATCTATTGCATGTATGGTAGATGTGGGAGGAGGTGAAGTAGGAAGGGGAGGTGGAGGAGTGTTAGGATTGGGAGTTGTATGAGGAACATTTGAAGTTATAGGTGATGACGTTCGGGGAAGATCTTCAACAATGTTCTCATGAGGAGATAATTGTTACATTCATCGTCATGCCCAAGTTCCTCTTCATTACCTTCCTTTTCTCCTTCATCTTTTTCAAATTCCTCTTCTTCTGTAGACTCTTCTTCTGATGTAGACTTTTCTTCTAAAGATTTTTCACTTTCGTTCCCTTCTTCTTTGAAAGTTGGTTCCTCAAAAGCAATCTCTTTTCCTACTGCATGTGTGGGTTTAGGCTTTGTTGCTTCTGGTTCTTCAACAGCTTGTGTAACTTTCTTGCCAATAGTGAACTTGATTCTAGGACCTCTTTGGGAAGAAGAGGGAATAGCCGCTTGTTTGTTCTTTGAGTGGAGTTCTGGTTGTTGGCTGGTTTTTTCTCTTGCTACTTCTCCTTTTGATTCAATATTGAAAGCTTTCATTTAGAAACTGTGTTTATGCAACCATTTTGTTGTGTTGTGCAAGATGGGAGCAAGTCTTTCCCTGATAGAGATACTTTCCTTTTTTGACCATTGAATCGGAGGTAAGGGCCTCTTAGCAATCTCATCTTCTTCATATACAGAGTTCAGGATGTTGTCGAGATCTTGGAAATCCTCTGGTAGATTAGCCACACCCAACTCTCTAATTTGCTTTACTGTTAACCTACAAAATTCCATTTTGTATATGTCTTCTTCATCCTTGCAATCAACCCATATTTCTTCAAAACAATAGGCAGGCATGTGATCCTTTTTCAATTTTCTCTTCACATCCCGGTAATCAAAATCAAATCTATATTTGTATGTCCTGATAGTTATGATCTGCATCTCTTCATAGACTAATTTTTCCTTTTGTATACTGTGAACAGTATACCTCCCAATTGTCAATGGGAACTTGAAACCCAGTTTGTGAATTCTCATGCGTTCCTTGTGGACTAATATCGGTTTCTGCACAACTCGATGAGTATTCACTTATCTTATGGATATCTAGGCAACATGTAAGGGCACCCAGTATAGCAGCCTACCCTCATATAAGTGAAAGTTAGAAATTGAAAAAATATACAACCAACCTTACTCACCACTTTGTATTCCTCATCTGATACTCTCTTCTTTTTGAGAGTTGGATCAAAACTAAATAGTAGAGGTGCAAAGAAGGCATATGTGACCCTCCTGAAATGATGAAGACTTTCTTTTAGTTTCAACTAATAAAAGTATTCATATACAGGTATTGTATGTCAGTTTCCCTTTGTAGATAACCCTGGGAATTGCCTCATCACAGCAGGAGCATACACTAAATAATAATTCATGTAGAACTTGAGAGTGGTTGGCACATTTATCAATTGCTCATGAATTTCATCATTGATTTGGGTTCCCCAATCAATATGAGCTTTATTTCTCTTGATGATTCAAATTTATTCATACATCCACTCCTGAAAATGAGATGATTCAGGCAATCCTTTAACCCTGCTCAAGAGAGTAATCATTTCCCTGACATCCTCTTTGAAGTCACTTCGAGGAAGCCCCTTCGGCCATCTTGAGATAGTGGGCCTAGGTTTTTTCAACCATTGGTTGTTAATCAAATTTTTAGCCTTAGTTGGATATGCATCATAAACCTCTTGTGCTTGTTGCATTAAGAAATCTTGGTGTATTATTCCATGTGTGGAACTATGAAAACAATGTCAAAGAATTTAGGGTCTAGCCTCATCATCACTTGTTTAGAGGAGTCTATTACACTTCTACTCTCTCAAATGTAGTGAGATACAACCTGGAGAACGAACTTTGTATTATGAGAAAATGTTGGGAATGTGGACACCAGATGCAAGTTGCTATGGATGATGGTTCTTAAGTTGTCTTCCAAGGGATTTTGTTTAGTTATTTTTACAAAGTATTCAAGATCCTAATGATCAACCTCGGTGTCCTCGATTTCGTCCACCTTCGAGATCACCACTATAGGTGGAAAGACACCTTGGTATTTATATTTCATTTTTCCCTCTTTCTTAGAAGACGATGGAGTCTTCTTTGTTGTCATCTAGAAGAACCAGGATCAAAGGATATCACCTTTGGGATCACTTGACAAGATTTGGAGAGAAACTACAAGGATGGTGAATCAATATATGTTAGGTGAAACTATAGCATTGGGAAGCGTGAGGTAAGAAAGCAATGTGGAGCAAGCGTGAAATGAGTAATTTGGCATAGAAAATGAAGCGTGAGCGAAGAAACGGAGTTCAAAGTGAAAATGGAGTGATTTTAGAGCTTAAGGAGGAAAAAGTGTCATTTGTGTAGGAGCGCTAAAAATCAGCGCTCCTACACTTAAGATGCTTACTTACATGTAGGGGCACTAATTTTCAGCGCTCCTACATGTTTCTGCATTTTTTATGTCAAAAGTGTCAAGGCGCTAAAAATCAGCGCCTTGACATGTTGATGAAGTTTAGTTTTATGCTCAGGCACTGATTTTTAGTGCTCAAGCATGTCTCCATGACTTGGAAAAATGTGGAGTGCATGGGCGAGATTTTTTAGCACTTGGTCATTGAAGGAACGAGGTACTCCATGTACAAGCGATGATTTTCACCGCTCCTACATGTGGAGTTGTGAAAATATTTGAAGTGTAAAGGTGGATAATTTCACTGCTCTGACATTTGAACACAAGGGAGATCACGGTGAAATAATGGTGTTTTTTTTCTCTTTTACATTGAAAGGCTTGCTGACTCAGTGTTTGAGTGGTAATTTTCACCACTCAAACAATCAGAGTTAGTGATAATCACCATTTGAAATCACTTGAAGACTTCGACATATCTATTGGAACAAAAAAATTCACTGCTTTGACATTGAAGACTTGGTGAAAAATGATGGAAGGTTAAGAGGTGAAGAAGATGGAGAGAGATCATGACTAGAGCACAAAGAAAAATGCTCGAAACAAAAATGGAGAGCAGGGCAAGATTTAGAAGAGGAAACAAAATTGACATGTAAAGAAATCTAAACCTAAACACATAAAACACCTTGAGAAACATGTTAAAAAGAAACTAGAGTTTAAAAAGAAAATGGCAAGAAGAACTCAATGAGAAGTAAAAGGGACGACATACCTAATTAAAGATTCAAAACCCTAGCTCAAAGCATGAAGAAATCCTCACAATTTCAAGTTGCAAAAGCTTCAAGAGAGATTCATGCAAGGAGAATGAAAAGTGAAAAGAAATGGGGTAAAGATTAACCTAAAATCACTCTTAAGTGATTTAAAAGGTCATTAACACAACTTGGAGTCTCATTAATTTTGGAGGAATTAAAGGCAAGACATATGCACGAGCGCTGAAAATTAGCGCTTGTGCACATTAGAGACTTGGAAAAACATAAAGTGCACAAGCGTTGATTTTCAGTGCTTGTGCATTTCAAAAACTTAAAAAGAAAAATGCACAAAGAAAAAGTGTAGGAGCACTGAAAATCGGCGCTCCAACACTTGGAGTGAATTTACTAAGGCAACATGTAGGAGCGTTGATTTTCAGTGCTCCGACATGTTTGACAATTTTTCTAACTCCCAAAGTTTGAGAGTTGGCAAAGACACTCGTTTCGAAGCTCTTCGAAAGATGGACATGGGTGAACACTCAAATGGACTGTTTGATATTTTGGACCACACATTGAGGTGAATAGAAATTCACCTCATTTTGCATGCTTGAACATCATGAAACTATGAGACGTACAAGTTTAGTAGGGGGTTATCCGTGAACTACTAGATTCCATTATAACATGTAGCAAAAAAATAATAATGGTACTAAGATGCCAAGAGTGACATAATGTGATGGTTAAGTTGTGGTGTTATTCTTTCCATCAAGGTTCAAACCCCACTAGGGTGTTATTGTTGATATTTTATATTGGTGATGAGGTCCCCATTTGTGACCTCATCATTTCATAGCTTTGGGTCAAAAGTGTTTACCCCTTAAAAAAATAATTGTCTAAGACCTTTTCCACTTTTGATCCAAACATTGGTGCCACAATATATATGCACTTTTAGTAGTTTTAGTACAAAATATAGATGCATCTATTGTAAAAAAATTCCCTTTATGAGATCCTTTTCCTACCACTAAATTTTCTCTTACCAACCTACAACCAAACTTATCAAAAGTCACATGTAAACCATAATTATTCAACTTAGATATAACATAAAATAAGTTGTTTGCACATCCTAAAGTATACAAAATATTAACAAGGGACTTAATCCTCCCATCATTAAAACATAACTATATGTTTCCCTTACCAACAATTTTCTTAGATTTATTGTCACCAATAAAAAAATATCCTCCATTGTAGGCACTATATGATGAAAACCACTCCTTGGGGTGAGCCATATTGTAGGAGAAACTTGAATCAATGAGTCACACATCATCACTAATAGTACTAGAAGAAATAAATAATGCATCATTATCACTATCATTAGAAAGATTTTCTATAGAGGAATCAAAGAATTTTTTTTTTTTTT
>VDFB02135615.1:0-28253 GCA_007258455.2 Sequoia sempervirens | reverse complement strand
AAGTACTCTTTTTCAAAACTATTTCTCTTTGCTTTTCACTTTTGGTGATCTTTCCAACTAGCCAGCACATGCCATAAGCATTAGTTTTCACTTGGGGTCCCCAAGTCTTATAGTCTTGGGGTCCCCAAGTCTTATAGTCTCGGAGCATGTTGTGAGACCACACAACAACTTGCAACCAATAAAACCAAATTTAAACTAGAAAATTGGGATTAAATCACCAGTCGCAAATTATAATTTATGCATATTTTAAAATAATAGCTCTTTACCTTTACCTATATTTTGACATAAAAATAGTAAAATTTCTCCAAAAATATTTGTGTGTGCTCTAATTAATTCCAATTTTTGGAACTTAGTGAGAAAAATTAGTTCATTGACATTGAACTACATAATTTGGTAATCCTCCAAAGCCAACCAAGGATAGAGCCTTGCTACCATTCAAGCATCCATAGCCCCAACAAGGTTATCTTTGTAATTCCCCCAAACATAGCTCTACCGCCAATTAGGTGTCTATAGCCTCGATAGAGATATTTGGATAGCCTAAAGAGTTTGTTTTTTTTCTTCTCCTAAGTATATATTTTTTGATATTTCATTGATAGCTCATTTTTCTTTTGATATTTCATTGATAGATCATTTCAACTTGCAAGCAATGAAGCCTACTATTAGGTTAGGAATTACAGTGGTAGCAAAGGTTACCTTTTGATTTTTCATTCAATGTAAATCCCTTCATCATTTCACTACTTCCCAAAAATTCATTTAATAATTCCCTGTTGGTGTGTATTCCTAGCTAAACTTTACCATTCATGCCAAATCCTAGCTAATTTCAACTTGTTATATGTTAGAAGATATGCATAAATTAAAATTAAGGAGCAAAAAACTTAATCACAAAATGTTAATCTAAATTTAGAACCATTAGTTACCACCCTTACAATTAAATTTTATGGAAACTACTAAATATTCGGCTAGCAATTCTTACTTGAAAATGCTACACCACATTAATGGATCAAAAATGTCATGATGACACTTAAACATGATTACGCTATTTTGCAATAAATTCACATGCCTCAATGCGCACATATCATTTCTTTCAAATTTCCTAGGTGATGACATGTGCTACCTTACCAGCTTCATTTTCCTTTTTGCTTTGCACACATAGGCACCTTCATGATTAATACAACTTAATAGAAACACAACGAAATGACCATTAATTTTGAAATATTTAACTTGCTTATTTCACAATCTTCATACTAGCCAACTTTGAAGCAAATTTTCACTAATTGTGTAAGAATTAATTTGATTTAACATTCTATTATGGAGAAACTCATCCGGTTACCACCTCACTTACAATTTCCAAGACTTCGATCTAGGTAGCTATGTACCGCAACTTCCTCACGGTTTTCTATAAATTATGTACTTCTCTTGAATTCTTCACACTTTTTCTTTCTTTAATTATCATTTCACATTTTTGCTCTACTAGTGCTTGTTGCTTCTAAGTCATGGATACTCCAATTTACTTGACCTTCTCTCACCACTAGAATGTTTTCATGGTTCGTATCATGAATCAAAGGCTTGAAAAGATTTTCTTCATTCAGACTACCAGTTTCACTATGTCAAACTTGTGCTTAGTCCTTGGGGAACAATATGTGGAATCTAGAGCTTACTACCAGTTTTATTCTGACTTGGCTTCTCGCTTTGTAGCATCACTCCTGGACATTGGGCTCTCTATTGAAGATGTTCACTCAATTGCGAATATGATAGTACAAATTGAATATTTGGATAATCTAGATATTGTTCTATTTGTTGCACATCTAACCATTGGAATCCCCTCTATGGATGACATTCCTCAGTTCCTAGAACGTGGGGAAGTAGTTCCACTTCAACCGTTCCTGATTGACCTCCATACTCCTGACTTTGAAGTTCACTGGGAAATTGCATATGTAGGGTATCTAGCCCTGATGGACGAGGCATCCCAAATTGACTAAATGACCACTCTTCTCTACGCTTAGCTCCCTCTTTTTTCTTTTTTGATCTTTTACAACAATAATTGTTTTGATACTTCCATGTATATACATGATACACACACACACATATATAGCTTTATCGTACATTAAAAACAAAGCGTGTATTTACTATGTATGGATTTATTGTTTTCTATTTCACAACACAATGTTATAAAATATTTGAATTAACTCTCATGTGTTTGATAAGTTAAGTAGAATTTGCTAATGCAAAGGGCCAAACAGAAAAGAAAACAAATTAAACAAACCCTACAAAAGAAAACTAACCCTATCTAACCAAAATTTACCATAACAAATGACTAACCCTAACAAAACAATTTATTTTAAATTAATAACTATTTTCATTATTATTTTGGTACAAATTATAGCAGGTTTATCCTTGAATTCATTGGAATAAATTTCAAATGTCCTATGTAACAATGAATTTCTTTAAATCTTCTACATTTAACAAACGTAAATTCAAAGGCATACTTACTAATAAATTGGCTCACATGTATGAAAATGACCTCATTAAAGGTCAATTGCACACACTTTCATTGATTCATCAATACTCTACCTTCTTGCAGTTCTGACTCATGGTTTTCTTCTTTGTTTTGTTTAGTTCCATGAACGACTGTGTCCATTTCTTGATTTTATTCTCCTCCAAATTTTCTTGCGTCTTTGGCCCTGTCTTCACTTTAAACTTTGCTAGACCAAGCAATATCACAACTTATATTGTTATCTAAGAGAGAAAAAATAAAAACTTGATACTCTCTATCTTACATGAAATTAAGAAAAATTTCCTTTTTAGCTTGTGAATTTTTAGTTTGGAACGAAAAACACGCATCTCCCGCTCGATTTTCCCACTCTTTATCTTCACTAACATTTTCTTGTGTGAAGGGAATGATGAATCATCAATGTCATTTCCTCATTTTTGGTGCCATATTTTTGAGTCTCGACATTCTTACCTGTCTTCCTACAAAACCTTAAAATTTTCTTCATAACAATTGTAGCTAACAAACCATTTTGATATATCAATTAAATTTTTAACATTTTTTAGTTCCACTAGGGTTATACTCTTTTTCAGAATTCAAAATATTTCTCATTAATGGTTCCTTTCTTCTAGCAGTTAAAACTTCTTCCATTAACAAAATCACCTTATGTGTAGCCAAACTTACCCTAGTTAAAAATATTTCACAGTCAAGTTCACCGTGATTAGTTGTATCATGAATTCTACAATCAGTGACCCTACCAAAGGTGACTAAACTCAAAGGATATAATCTCTGGTTAATATTTTCTAGAGTTTTTCAACTTCCATTTTCAAAATACCAACTTGCATAGACTTTTATCTTACAATCTACTCTTAAACTTGGAACCAATACAAATTCCTAAATAAAACCTGGAGGGAAAGATATATATGAAAAGTGAGTGCCCTCCTCCTTCTAGAACCAATTTATGTTGATGATGATGTTACTTGCAGCAACAATGCAGATAAAATCCTCACAGGAAAACCATGAAGAACGTATCTTTACTTGAAAGACTGAACTAGGGCAACCTAAGGGTTCGAGTAGAGAGGAAAAGGTTGACTTAGCTTGATCCCAAGGCTCCGGTAGTCAAGTATTCACCATACTAGGTTTGCTTCAGGGTATGATGTGATATTGTTGTTAATCTGAAGGGGTCTATGGTTATCTCTAGTTTCTTTAAGAATCATAAGCATCAAATAAAATATTTTCAGTTCGATCATAAAATAATATCATGAAATCAATAGATTTGCAATAATATTTCATGAACATCAAACAATTTTGCTATCACTTAAGTAGATTTAGCTTTAAGCATTCAACAATTTCATAGAAATGAAAGATTTTCAATAATATTTCCATTCATTGATCTCTTTTTTAAGAACATTTTCTGAAATTCGGTATCTAATTTAAAATAAAGCATCAAAATACTAAAAATTAAGATTTCTCCTAGGTATTCTCCATGCATGCCCCAAGATTTAATAAAATTAAATCAAACCGCTTTATAGTCCACCAGATTGCTTCATAGTTAGGTATAAAATGGTGCAAGATTTTAAAGAAGGGGGTTTAGTTTGGACACTGAGTAGGTATTGTATGCACTCTTAAATGATGCAACACACAGTCTTGTTTGACTGAACTAACAAACCAACTACAAAAGATATATGAGATAGGTAGCTATCAAATTGGATTTGATATTGATTAATTTCTATGTGCATACAAGTTTTTAATCCATAATGATTTAGAAAACAAGAAAAAAGAACAAAACTTAAAGAAGTTTTGGCTCTTTCGACATCCACAAATTCTGAACTTAAAAAATAAAAAGAAGTATCCCCTTTCCTTTTATAAAATCAAGACATAGGTAGAATAATTCAAATACATGAGAGGAGATCCAAGGGATGAATCACATCAAGTCACGTGGAATGTGACCTGACTGGTAAGAGAATTGCAAACAAAGTCAACGAAGGTCAACCTTCATCTACACATTGATGTCCTTCGGGTGTTTCATAGTTTTTATTATCAGAGTTCCTTCTTGGAACCAAACAAATCCACCAAATATAATGTAGGAAATTCCCATTCATACAAAATGATTAGGTGGAATTTATGTTCCTACATTCAGGTTCAAACTCGACTTGAACATTCCCAAGAATGAGTAATCCCCGAAATGAGTACACCCCACTACTGCATGCTTAAAATCTAGATTTTTGGTTTCTCGATATCCAGTGCTCTTTTACAATGAACTTTATTCTAGCATGAGCTTCCAAAGTGTACTGTTGAACTTGGTAACACCATCGGATCTACCTATAACCTTAGTTTGATTGACTGTCCATACCCGACCTTTGCATCGCAATCTACTTCTCCTGCAATCACAAATTCCACCTATTAAATCCCTTTTAAAAAAATTTATAAAAAGATCATGTAAATAAAACTATCATTAATCCATTATCATTATAAATCCATCATAAATAACACACTTTCAAGAAAATCATATATTCTTGCGTAATTATTTTTAGACTAGGTTACCAGACCATCAGACCTCTTGGATAACCTTAAAATTTTAAAATTTTACATTGCATTGTTACTCGGTACCTAGTGTTTAGCTTTTACCCATGATTTTCTCAGACCTTGGCTTTTACCAAAACTTCCATATTTACCGGACCTTGACTCTCAGACCGAAACGCTTCACTCAACACTTTTCTTTACCTTTTTACATTTTTTGCTTTCCTGGTTCCTGATACCCAGTAACTAGAACACTTGAATTATGAAGTACTCTTTTTCAAAAAGATTTCTCTTTGCTTTTCACTTCCAGTGATCTTTCGAACTAGTGAGCACCTGCCATAAGCATTACTTTTCACTTGGGGTCCCCAAGTCTTACAGTCTTGGGGCGTTTTGTGAGACCACACAACACCTAGAAAGATTATTAGTTAACTAGGTGGATAATGATACTACTTACACTAGCAATGTATATATATTACAACATATTTATGAGATCGGGATCAAAAACCAAAGGTTTTTTCATCTACTTTCAACATCCATTCTATTTTTTCCTCAAAATCATAAATTAACACAAGTGCTCAAATTTTTTTGAAAAAAAATTATTATGTAAAATATGAGATCTTGAAATGAAGAAATTACTTGCATTTTATAAATGTTGAAATCCTAGATTTTATCTCAAATTATAATTCCCATCTTCTCCAATTAATATTAATCAATATTATATTTAAAATTCTCCCTCAAAATACTCCTATCAAAGGATATGTCATAACCTCCAATTGATTATGGTTAACATATTTGGTAAATCCATCAAATATTGTCATAGTATATGCTAAAAATAACAAGAGTGAAACAAGACCCATGAGGGGATACCATGCCTCATTGGAAGTTGAGAGAATAACCAAATGACGTATTAGCTAAAAATTACATATGTAAAAAAAAATATTTATTTTAGGTACCTCAACTTGGTGAGGTTCTACTAGGTCAATGGAAAAAAGTAAAACTTCTTTGATGTATTGAAAATATTTATAGAAAAACTACACCAAAAAATAAAAATACAAAATAATTGAACAAACTAGGCCCTAGAAATACCCTAGAGACCTTACAAATATAAGTTATAAAAATACAAAAAAAATCCTAAATTAAAATTATTTCTTTATCACTTTCCCTAAACCCATATAAAATATATAATGGTCTTTTGGGTCCCCAAATTTAAGTATTAGAAAAGGGTATTTTATAAAAATTTAGAGCTATCAAATGTGATAAACCATGAAAAGTTTTAATATGACATTGAATTTTTGAAGCCACGAGTAAATGGAAATGGTAGAATGTCAATTGGTATGAAAATTATCTTCTTGTGCCATTTATTCATATTAAATCCTCCTTTCCTATTCAATCCATTTAGAAATCTTGGCATCAACTATGTCATTTCTTAAATTGGGAAAAGTATTCATAGAACATGGTTTTAACTTTACTTCTTCAATTTGGAATAAGCATATCCAATACTAAGAGAAACCATTAGAAAGAAACTTTCCTAAAAAATATTGTCACATGTTTGAGAAAGGGGTTTGACAATTAAATAATATATGAGCAGTCACTTGTTTGTGTTTGTCTATTGAGTAGGTCACTAAGAAATGTTTTAGTTTGAATAATAATTTTTCAAGAGAAATCTAAAAAATTTGCACTCTTTGGTCCCCCTAATTTAACAATTAAGTTATGCACCTCAATACCATGTAATTTACTCAAAAACTAACATTGAATTTCTTCTAAATATTTCTAACTCTTCCCCTTAACATAAATCTATCTTCCCTACCTTCCCAAACTATCTCTAGTTTCTTGCCTCACCATTTAACGAAAGCTAAATTTAGTCATAGATGTTGGGTCAAGCTAAGTGCATAAATCTAGAAATCTAAAGCTTCTACAATTGATGAAATGGTTGTTATAAAATTAGACACTACAAATTTATTATTGGTGATATACTAAAGTTATTTCTTATTCAACCAATTAAATGTCCCTTTTTTTCATTTAGATGAGACTATATGAAAATGTACTTTAGAGATCTATTTTCTCTAAAAATAAATGGTTTTCTATTTTGATATTTTTTTGTATTTTATTTTACAATAATTAATAATTGAAATAAATTTACTTGGATTGAACCTAACAAATAATATGGTACTTGATTTAGTTTTGATTATAGGGAAAAATTTGAAGGGACCCGAAACCCTTTACAACCGAGGATACAAAATGCTACAAAGAAGCAATTTCAAAAAACCACCAGCAACAACCCAACAACCAAAAAATACAACCAGGCAGGTGCTATACTAAAAGTAAGACAAAAAACAACCAACATCACCCAACAACCACAAAATAACAAAACAACCTACAAGAAACCTACACCCATCAAGAAACAGAAAGCAACAAAAAAGACTAGACACTAATTCAAGCCACCTAGAGTGCTAGCGACCTCCATATGTTGGTTCTTATGCCTCCTTCTTCTTAGCATCAAATTTTTTCTTCCAATCAACCGAACCTCTGCCAACAAGAACTTTGTCATCATCCTTAGCAAATTTTTTACCCTTTCCCTTGGCCCAATGGTCTTTCTCCATAAGCTTAGAGAAATAAACCTAATCCTCCCTAAGATTACTTATTTTCCTAAAAAGGACTTCCAAGGAGCCTGCACTATTCTTCACAGCGATATGGCACACCTGCATTAATTTCTTGATATCTGTATTTATGCCTAAAACCTTGGCTTCCAAAGCTGCCAATCTCTCATCACACAGAGACTTAAAGTCATGAAAGGAGCCTTCAAGATCCACCATTCTATCTATAAGAATGTTTGGCACCGAACCCTTTAGAACATTCTTCATATTTTCCTTCAAACCTCTAATTTTTTTATTAATCTTATTGAACTCCTGTAGAGTCCATTTGGCTAATTTAAAGGTACCAGTGGCCCTAGCTCTAGCCATATCCAATAAATCAAACATGGAGGTCACATCATCATCAAGGTAAGAAAAGTCCTCAGAAAGAGGATTTACCTTCAAAGGCTCTTGTTTGGATTTTTTCTTTTTCGCATCCTCCTCATCTAGACCCCTAATTTCCTTGTCCTGCTCCTCCTTGGGCAAGTCCTGCATGGGATAGTCCTCAATAGCCACCATCTTTTTACCAAAATCCTTATCCTCACAAGCCACATTTGGGTCCTTGGGCGGAACCTCAGAGGCCTTGTTCTTCAACTTAGCAATACATTTCGATAGCCTCCTCGATTTATCAACCAACCCCTCAACATTATCCTGTGTCCCCACCTCCATACCTCCACCAACAAAATATTTACCAACAACCGCCTCCACAAACTTGGGAGAAGAATCACCCAACCCCACCTCTGTTTCCTCACTCTCAGAAAGGGCCAACCACTTAGCAGTCATGTTGCACTTACCACCAACCACCTTCCTCTTCTTCGAAGATGTAGTCATAGTTGTAGGAGAAGCATCCTCCTCATCTTCGTTCCATTCCTCCTCCTCCCCCGAAGGGGACTCCGAACCTAATGACCCAAAAAAATCATTTACAACTTTTTGCTTTCCCTTGATGGATGAAGTAGGGATAAGAGTCTTGACATGATCCATAATTAATAAGATAAGCCCTTCATGGAGGACGGGGCCCCTCCTATTCTTTAGGTGTGCATACACAGACATCCAAAGAAGATAACAAAAAGAAAGTGAATGAAATGAACAAACCATGTCTAAAATGGTTGAGGAGAATAAAATGGTGACCAAGAATAGCCCTAAACCTCCCTTCCAAAGTCATGTAACGCATCAATACCTCAGCCACACTCACCCATATTTTCTTGAGGGAAGTTCTCTCATAACCCAAACTTTCTAGTTTAATTAATTTTTTCCACTCATCATCTTTAAAAAACTGGACCATCACCTCCTCATTCCTTTTTTTATCCTTAAAGAACTTTTGACCCACAATCAACATCCTCATAATAGTGGCAATCAAGTCCTCATTAACCTCCACTTCTAGACCTTTGACCTTGAGCTTACGATTATGCTAGAAGGAAACAAATTGTGCCAAGGCATTAGGGTCATGCCCATGTAATCTCTCCAAAAATGGAGTAAAATTCCCATGGTGCAAAATATTCTAGAGTTTCTTCTTTCTTTAAATGTCACCACAAGAGTGTGGCTCGATTTGGCTCCTATCACCACCCATTGCAACCAACACAAGACTCATAGAACCCTTGCAAAAAACACTCAACTAAAGACTAGAGAGCAACAAAACACCCACAAAGCATGCAAACTAAAGGAAAGTACTATACCATAAATGTTGCATCACCTCACCCCACACTATCATTTCTTAATAAACTCCTAGCTTTCTCAGGAAGGATCGATCCCTCCTCCCATGAATGAAATTCATTTAAGCTAACATCCTCATTGGTGAAAAAATCTTCCAATGAGTTTCCTTCTCAGTAAACGTGAGAGAGGCAAGTCTCATCACAAGATTGCAACATGATTATCATATCCTTGATGAGCTGGTCAACATTCCAACTTAGAGGATGTGTGCCACATAGATAATTTATTATGTTCATGGATTCACCTTCCACCCATAATTTGGAGTAACCTTTGTTGATAGCATATCTAACACCTATGAACACAGCCTCCACCTTCGTGCAATGATTAGTCTGAGTACCCAATGGGAGTGCCACCACGCCAAGGATTTTTCCAAATCATTTCTTAACACCCCCCCACATCTTGCAGGCCCAAGATTCCCCTCCACTACCCCATCAAAGTTAACTTTAACCCAACCAAAAGGAGGAGGTTGCTATCTAGTGTTCAATCTAGCACTTGAGCTTGATTTAGGATTCACAAAAGGAATTGAAGTAATCTTCTAGTTAGAGATCACCATAAGCTCATAACCAGCAAGGTAAGCAGAAGGGGCACATCAAGTAGAATCAAAATGAATTAGAGAAAAAGTCCAAAATAGCCCGTCAGATCTTGATAAAAAGACTATCAACCTTAAGCTTAGACTCCTAAAAAATATTGTTATTTATTTCTTTCCATAATCCCCAAGCAATGTGCGAGGCCATAAGATCCCACAACCACCCCAGAATGGAAGAGGAAGAAGGGAAAGTTCATTGATCAAAAAACTTAGCAAAAGAATTCAGAAAGGCCCAACCAATATCCCAGAGTCTGAGAAATTTACTCCAAAGAGAAAAAGAGTAATCACAATCAAGAAGAATATGGAATGTGTTCTCACCATCAGCTTCACAAAGAACACATCTATTAGGAATCCTAAACCCCCTCGTACAAAGGTTGTCTTATGTAAGAACTTTACCTTGTATAAGCAACCAATAGAAAAAATTAACTTTGGGAATCAGCTTCTTATTCCACAACCTCCCCTAGAAAGGAAGAGATGGGGGTGCTTCCAGAGAACTTATGAGAGTAGAAGCCATAGAAAAATTACCACTAGAGCAAGGGGCCCAAATGACTCTATCCGGTCTTGGGAAAGAGGGGATCCAGACCTTACATAAGAAATCCTCCATAAACTTCAAAGACGGGTCCCACATCTCAAAATTCTCACTCCCCATCAACAAAATAATCAGCCACCTTGGCCCCAAAAAAATGCTTACACAAGGGGAAAATAGGGGGCACCCAAGGAAGACAAATAAGAGGATAGACCCCACACCAAACATCTTCCTAGAAAAGAATACTTGTACCATCACCCAACAACCACTTAAAACCTCTAGCAATCAGGCCCTTGCATAGCAAGACATTCCTCCAAAAAACATGAACCTTAAGGGATTTCCTCTTAAGACAACAAGTTCCAAGATCTCTCCAAACCATACATGTACTTATACCTACCAAAGAGGCCCACCCAACATCCCCATTTAGGAGCCTCCACACATTCTTCGACAAAAGAGCCTTATTAAAAGACTTTAGATTTATAATACCCAAACCTCCCCACTTCTTCAGTCTACACACTAACTCCCATGCCACAAGGGGAATTATATCTTTAGTCTCAACCCCAGACCAAAGGAACCTTCTCATAATCTGGTCCATTTTATCTTCAAACTTTATAGGAAACTTGAAGAGATTTATAGCGTATAGGAGCATGTTGTGGAGAGTGGAAGAAATAAGTTGAATTTTACCTACCTAACTGAGGAGCACGCCTTTCCAACCTACTAACTTCCTGCTGAATTTATCCAGCAAACCCAACCAAAAGGAATCCAAAATCTTGGAGATACACAAAGGGAGCCCTAGGTAAGAAGACGAGAACTCACCTCTATTACAAGACAAGATTCTAGCAAGCTTAAGCTACAGAGCTTCAGGAGTGTTGAGGAAGAAAATCTAACTCTTAGGAAGGTTGATCCTCTGACCAAAAGCCTTCTCGTAGTCAACCAACAACCACTTAATAGATCTAACTTCCCTGACAGAAGAAATCCCCATCATGATAGTATCATCTACAAATTGTTGGTGAGTAATCAAATCACATCTGGATGAAGGAAAAAGACCCCTCAGAACCCTGACCTAAAGCACCTTCTAGATATTATGACTGAAAGCCTTTACCATCAAGATGAAAAGAAGTGGCGAGATAGGGTCTCCCTACCTCAGCTCCCATGAACTCCTGAAAAAAGGAGGAGAGCCATTCACCAGGATAGCAAATGAGGGAGAAGAAATGAGTTGCTCAACAAGTTAGAGGAATTTCTTATAGAAACCAAACTGGTCTAGAAAATTCAAGAGAAATCTCCAGCTCACTCTATCATAAGCTTTGAGTAGGTCCAATTTGAGGAAGAAACCCAAATTTTTAGAAATGTTAATGGAATGAGCAAGCTCATGAACTGTAATAATAGAATCAAGGATCGGATGACCCTTGACAAAACCACTCTGGTGCTTAGAAATCAAGAACGACAAGCATTTTTGCAATCTAGTAGCAAACACTTTCGAAATAATTTTATAAAAAGAATTACAAATGCTGATTAGGTGAAACTCACTAAAGGTTTTTGCATCAGCAGTTTTAGGAATCAAAACAATGAAATTCACATTAAGCTCTTTGAGGAGGCTTTTGGAGCCAAAAAACTCCTTAGTAGCATTAATCACATCCTTAGAGACAACCTCCCAAAACGATTGGAAGAATAGAAAGGGAAAGTTGTCAGGGCCATGGGCTTTGTTACCTTCGAACAAGAAAACTGCCTCTTTGACTTCTGAGGCCGAAAGAATAGCCATCAACTCCTTATTCAAATTCTCTGTCACAATTTTAGGAATAACTTCCAAAGAAGCATCCACACTCCTTTGATCCCATACCAAATCATACTTCAGAAGCTGATCAAAGAACCTTGCAACTACTCTTCTAATATCCTCCTTGTCTTCCAACAACAACCCATCAGCTCTTATTAAGGAAATTCTATTTGATGACTTATGCCTAAGAGCAATGAGATGAAAGAACTTAGAATTATGGTCCCCATACTTCAACCAAATAGCCCGAGACATTTTCCTCTAGAAGTCTTCCTCCTTGGTAATGAAACCATGTAGTTGTGCAAGAATACTATCTTGAGTAATTGTAGATACTCCAATAAACCCTCTAATTGAATGACTTGCTAGACCTCATCCAACTTCTTAAGAACATGACTTTTAGAATCAAAGATGTGACCAAAAGACTCTTTGTTCCATTTTCTAAGATTCCTCTTAACAAAATTCAGCTTCTTGGCCACTCTGAACATCGCACATCCATCAATATTTACTTGCCACCAATTTCTGATACAATCCATAAAATGAGGATCTCTTAACCAAATGGCTTCAAACCTAAAAGGAAGTCTCTTCCTACTCACAAGCCTATCAGCAACAAAATAGATAGGGAAGTGGTCTGACCCACATCTCGTAATAGAAGACAAGGAGCAGTCAAAGTCCACAAACCAGGAAGCAGCAGTTAAAGCTCTGTCTAATCTAACTTGAATATTATCCACCCCAACACGCTGATTGGACCAAGTAAAACTAGCTCTTGAAAGCCTAACATCAACAAGAGAATATTCATCAATAAACATTCTTAGACCAAATATTAAATTGTGTTTTCTATTTCTTATATTCATTTGGAAATTAAAATTTCAAGGCATTGCACTAACATATTCTTTGAGACCATGTCATTATATTCTTAATTATAGATAATGCTAAAAAAAATAAAGATAATTCCTTCTAGCTAAAAAAATAAAATTATGAATTAGCCAACTCCAAGTTAATTAGTGCATTGTAAACAATAGAGTCGTGTACATTTCTAATGGCATGATATTTTTTGTATAATAATTTTCAAGCACAAGGTTAAATATATTTGTGAACAACTTGTTGTGCACATTAGCTTATGCCATCCTAGCAAGAAATATATGTATGTTAATGATTATTTTTTCCTAAGTTTTCCTCACAACCTTTGTTACTACTTTATTAATTGTAATACCTTTATATGATTTCATGAATACATGTCATGAAACCTTATATGATGAAATGAAAATATTAACCAATACTTTAAAAGACAAAATAAAAATGGATGACTTGCATGTCTACATTCCTCACCTTGTTTATGAACAATATTAAAAGGTATAAAAAAATTCTTAATGTGTGGAATGATATGAAAAAATCTATATTTTTGTGAGTAAATCGTCTTAAATAGTTTGAAGATGAAGGTTTTATCTATTTATCAAATTTATTTTTGAATATTAAACTAGTTGACATTTAATAATAAATTTGTTAGATGGATTGACATATATATGAGATCCACATTAAATTTAAGTAGCAGTTAATTCTGAAAAATGATGAATATGATTTCTTAAACAATAACCATATTTAATGGGCATATCATGTACTCAATGAGATTGAAGAACATGTAAATACCATTTTTGTATAAGTGGAATATTTTATGATAATTTATATTATCTACTTGTCCATATAAGAAATATTATAATTTATTAGTCCTGGTAATTATTGTCATTAATAACCTTTAATTAGTTATTATTATGAATATTTTTTAACCAATCTAAAGTATTTATTTTTTAATCTATTTTACTTTTTTATTGTTGACAAAGTAAAATATGAATATTTTTAATAAAAGATTATTAACATATTATTTATCTCAAAAAGTGTTATAATTATAAATCCCAAAACTCAAATATTGTATTTAGTTTTTAAATGGATTGTTAGATCTATTAAAGGTGTTGAACCATTAGAAATTTTAATATGACATCAAATTTTTGTAGCCACAATTAAATGAAAATGATAGAATTTTAATTGATTGAGTAATATTTTGATGCAGGAGCATCCAGTGGTGTAGGGAAATCTTGCATCACCCAAAAAAAAAATATTTTTCCTTATTTTCTTTAGTTGTTTTGAGTCCCATGATTACACTTAAGGGGTATAAGACAGTCAAAAGTAAAAAATAGTGAAAAATGATCACTTACAATTTTTAGTAAGTCAACCTAAATAGGCTCGTATGGACCTCAAAATTTACCCTAAGGAGTAGAACTGAAAAAAAATTTGGTCACGAAAGAATCGCCTCAATACCTTGCACAGTTTGGGAGAAATTAAAGTTTTTGGCTCAAGAAATTTCTCCAATGTAGCATCAAATTCAAATATAAAACTTTAGAGGCCCCAAAATAGCTCGAAAAGTGGATGAACCGACCTATGGTGGGTTCACGCATTATAGATCTCTTCGATAAATTTCCAATGATATGCAATATTAACAAATCGAACACTTGGATCAAAAGTTATGGCCCCATGAAGTTGCCCCTCTAAAAAGTGAATTTCATTAAAATTTCTTCCTAGGACATAAATCAAATAGCAAGACTTTTGTCTCCAAAACAAAAGGGAAAGTTGCACTTTCTAGAACATTCTAGGGCAGTTATTGGGAAAAAATAAAAAGGGATAAGTGGGTTTTATGGGAGGTGGCTCCATTAGTGTAGATTGTGGCTTTGAATAATAGTTTTTCTTTTAAAAATTGATTTTTTTGTAATGAATCAATCCCATGAGGTTGTAGCAATGTAAGTTTTGAATTTATTTTCTAAAAATAATTGAAAGTGGGTTATTTTCTATCTCGCATCTTCTGTGTCAGTATCTATTGTTGTGTTATGTGGGGTTTGGGCAGTGTAACCCTCATCATATTTTTCTTTAATGTTCTTTCAAATCAAAGCTTCCTTTCCTATTCAATCCATTTATAGAACTTAGAAATAACTATTTCATTTTATAAATTAGAAAGAGTTTTCATTAGAACATTGTTTTAGATTTTCTTATTTTTCTATTTGGTGTAATAAGAATATTCAATATTAAGAGAAAACTTTAAAAATCAACTTTCTTAAATAATTTTATCACTTGCTCAAGAAAGGGGTTTGATAATTTGATAATATATGAGTCCACTTGTTTTTAGTAGGCTCCTTAGTAGGTCACTAAATAATGATTTGGTTTGAATAATAATTCCAAGCAAATTATAAAATTTATGCAATATTTAGTCCCCCCTAATAAATAATAATTAAATATCGCACCTCAACACCATATAATTTCTTCAAGGATTAGTATTTTATTTCTGTGAAATATTCCTTAGTTTTTGATACTGCTTCAATATTAAATGAAACTAAAAATTTAGTCATAAATATTAGGTCAAACTAAGTGCACAAATATAGAAATTTAAAGCTAATATAGATGCTCAAATGCTTATATAAAAACCTTACATTGAAAATATCTTGTTGATGATAGACTAAAACATTTATTTGTTAAAAAAATTAAATGTCTCTTTTTTATTTAGATGAAACTATTTACTTAGGATATATTTTAAAAAAAAAAAAATGGTTTACTATTTTGAGAGGTTTGTCTATTTTTATTTGGCAATCATTTACGATTGAATGTATTTTGGACCTAAAAAATGGTAGTTTATCTAGGTGGAAATGTTGTCCTTTTATATTTATGGAGAATCATATATTAAATTTTATTTTTTATTTCTTATATTCATTTAGAAACTATAATTTTAAGGCTTTACTCTAACAGATTCTTCTAGATTGTACTATTGTATTCTTAATTATAGGTAATTCTAAAGATAAAAAAAGAGATCTCCTTCTAACTAAAGTAATTCAATTTACAAATTAGTCAACTTCAAATCAATTAGGGCATTATAAATAAAATACTGGCGTACCTTATCAATGACATGATAAATTTTGTATAATATTTTTCCATAAGAAGACTATGTAATTATGAACTTGTTGTGCATATTAGCTTTTTTCATCCTTGCAAGAAATTTATTTATGTCCTAATTTATTTTTAAATTTTAATATCAATATTACTTATTACCAAAAAGAAAGAAAACATTTGTATGATGTCATGGTGCAAGGAAAAAATAAAATATTGGATGCCCTCATTGTCTACATCCTTCACCATGCTCATGAAAATATGAAAAATCTAAAGCAACTTGCTTAATGTGTAGAATGATATTATTAACCATCTTGACTAGAAAAGACAAACAATTATATATTTTTTTATGATAGTGAACTATTTTGAATAATACAAAGATGAATTCAAATTCAAAGATAAGGGTAAAAGCACAAAGCTGTGTCACACTTTATAAAGGAATCAGCCAATGCTGATCCAATTTTTAAACTTGAACCACTAAAAACTGGCATATATATGTTGAATTTTGAAATGATGTAAATTAGTAAAATGTGTATTTTTTTAGTATATTTTATGTTTGTATTTTTAAAAAAAATTAAAAAATTATTTTAAACTAGTTTTTAATAAATTAAAACTATAATTTAGTTGCTGATAAAATGCTGAAAAATGAAGTTGGATGGGACGTCAAACTTTTTATAGTAAATTTTATAATTTTTCTTTCAAATTTTTTGTGTGTATTTATAACTTGAAATTTTAGTGCATGGATATATTTTTTTCCAATTTTGATAAATGCATACTTTTAAATAAATATTCAAATGTGCGTGAATCAAAAAATAACCGTTTTCATCGGACGTCAACTTTCATATTACATATTTATCTAAAATAGAAAAAAAATTATACCATCTTAAAATAGATTCTTTTATCTAGTGCATCATATTTTTTTCAAATTTTTTTAATAAGTTTTAGTATTTTTCCTTGGCATAGTAATCAACCTAATATTTTGTGCTGATAACCTACTTTTAGTCAAAATAAAAAATAAAAAATAAAAAATAATTAAACTATTAAAATAAATATATTTTTGAAAACTACACTTATGGATCTACAAAAGGGTATTTTTATATTTTAAAAAATGTTATTTACATTAGCAAGAGTTATTGAAACTTCAAGTTTTTCAAATAATTTTATTTTTTTAGTAAATTGGACTCAAAGTGGTGCTCCATATATTTTTAGCCAACAATTTTTGTTGAAAAAGTTGTGGAAGCATCTAACTAAGCTAAAATGAATCTTACTAGATTATATGTTTGACCAAAATTGATTTTTAGTTAGAAATACTTAAATTTAGTTGTGCTGATAAGTTGGCTAAAAGTGTGACACAGCTTTGTGCTTTTATCCATAAAGGCTTTATCTATTAGTCAAAATTTATCTTTCACTATTAAACCAAATGTTATTTAATCTTATTGAGTTAAAAATATATCCATTTCATTTTTTAATGTTACATAATCATATTCATCATTTTTGAGAATTAACTACCACATATATTCAAGATATGTGTGTGTGAGAGTATGTATATTTATATATATGTATGCATGTGTATGTATGGATGTATATATGTGTATGTATGTATGTATATAATATATATGTGTGTATATGTATATATGTGTGTGTGTATACATATACATATACATATACACATATATACATATATACATATATACATATATATACATACACACACACACACACATATATATACATACATATACATATATATACATATACATATATATACATATACATTTATATATATGTATATATGTATATGTATCTATCTATATATGTACATACATAATATTTATGTATATATGTTTATGTATGTATGTATGTATGTATGTATGTATTTATATGTATATGTATATTTATATATATGTATGTGTATATACATGTACATGTATGTATAAATATGTATATATTTATGTCTATGTATGTGCATATGTATATATAATTAGAGTTGCATTAAGCATAAATATGTGTGGTAGTTAATTCTAAAAATGATGAATATGATTATATAAAAACTAAACAATGCAATGGACGCATTATTAATTCAACAAGATCAAAGAATATTTAAATACTAATTGGAGAAGGGTTGTCTTTTAAATATATAGTTTAAGAGGTTTTATATGATCTATGTGTCTATAAGATATATTATAACTTATTAGTCCTCTCTAGCATGATAATTTTTATGACATACAACTGTTAACTAGTTATTACTATTGATACTTTTAACCAGTCTATTTTTTAATTTTATTTTATTGATGTAGGAGGGAGCACAAACTCAAAAGCATTCACAAAAACCTTCTCAAATAAGATATATTATCCCTTCAAGAAAACTGATAATGAAAATTGGATTTCAAAGGAAATATATTCAAAACCACAAAAATTCATTGTTTGCATACCACTGTGCTATTACAATAGAAAATAGAAACTTAAATCAAATGATCCAAAAAAAACCCAGATGGTGTAATGTGATAAAAAAAACTATAAATAAACTCAAATCATGCATGCAATGATATGCATAGGAAACAAATCCATATTTGTGTCTCAAAATGAGAAAAAAATCATTGTTTTCTCATAAAATCTACAATGCATGTGTTTATTACAAGTGCATAAGCCTTTTTTCTTTACAATAAACCTCTAAAAATCTGATATAACACCATTAAACCTGAAACATGTGCTTCAGCAACAACCTTAATTCAACAATCTAAAATTTCACCTCATTTGGAGCTCCCAACCTTCACCTACATTGTAAAATTGACTCTTCAATTTTCCTTCTTCCACACCAACTTTTCTAATCTTCAATCATGGATACCATAATCCATTTTCTATTGAAACACCTCCTAAAAAATTCACAAACATGACTCCAATCTTCCCAAGAATAAACTGCTACACCCCTAGATAGACTTCTCCAAAAATCTGGAAAAACAACCTGTGAATATGACAAGCTAAGACTTAAATATTGCATTCAACCTTAGCTCTCATGTAACTCCTCATTCTCCATGACCCAACCTAGTAAAACTCCTCATAAAATACATTAAATGACATATTAAAAATGTTAAAAGGCATCTTTGAACCCACTTTCATGAAATTGCCAAAATTGGTTGACAACTCAGACTCCCACTCCACTCAACAAGACCCAGAATATAAAAAAGGAAGACAACTCAATCTTGGGTGCCCATTTTTAAATTTTTTAGCATTTAGGAAATAATGTATGAGTTATGGCAAGTTGTAACTCCCAAATCTCATGCCCAGTAAGGTAATTTTGAATTTCAAGTTTTAAAATTGCCTCCTTAATTATCTCCAACACCAAAAATTGCAACATTAATTAAGACCAATTTATTTAATATATTAATTGGCCAAATATTGCAAGTTATTTATCTAAATAAATAGTTATCAAACCTTAAGAAAATTAAAAATTGAAATGTGTTATTTTGGTTGATGCAAGATTTCTCTCACAACCTAGGATGCTCCTGTATCAGACACTAATGAGGGCACAGCCCGGGACTTAGAAAATAACCCACAAACAAGAGAATAATTTTATTATTCAGAAAATGGAGCTTCTTACATGTAGAGGATCTGAAATCCCAAGTTCTACAACACATGCAAGTTACAAAAAGCTACAGAATCACCCTTTTGCAATATGCGAACTTGTCCCCTAAAAAGTTACCCAAAAATTAGAAACCCACCCATAAATAGAGCTCCTCTTTAGTTTGGAGCCAAAACAACATTCAAATTTGAGTTTAGGTAGTTTGGCACTAAAAAATTACAACTTGAAGTTCAAATTTCAAAAGAACATTTGCAATTGTATCTTCTAGAAAGTGCGCCAACTTCTCGGGGCCATGACTTTTGATCTGGGACTCCGATTCGTGAACCGTTTGAACCATTGGAAAGGTCTCGAAGTCAATAACGCACTCAAAATTTGCTACACCAATTTTGGCAAGTTTCAGGGCTGATCCGAGAACTCTAAGTGCCTCAAATCTAACTTGGAAGATTTTTAGGTGCAAATCTGGGAAACTAAAACTACAATATCTTTCAACCCAAGAATAGAAAATAAAAACCATAAATTGGAAATTTCATTATGATGAAAAGGGTATCCAAAAATGTAAAAACATCTAAAAACTGAGAAACTTGAAATTTAACTATTTTTGGGTGATGCAAGATTGCCCTTACACTACTGGATGCTCCTGCATCAGACACCCAGGGTAATTTGAGAAGTGACCTCGTCACATCTTAGATGATGGAGGAAAACCCAAACGGTCGACCTCTACTGTAGGCAACTAAGATGAATCTTCAACATGCCTTCCTTTCCATTTCACCAGATATTCTTCATACTGCCTATTCCTGGTACTCCTTCACACACGACTATCCAGGATTTCTTCAATCTCCTCCTTTTCTGAAGTAGGTGCTAGAATCTCACATTGTTCCATCATTGGTGCTTCCTCTGTGCCACCTTCATGATACTCTGTCAAATCTGAAATGTTGAACACGGGGGAAATGTTGAATCCATTTGGCAACTCTACCTCATATGCATTCCTTGAATCATGCCTCTTTAAAATTTTATAGGGACTGAAATTCTTCATCTTCAATTTGTTATATGTTCCCACTAGAAACCTTTCTTTCCTCAAGTGGACCATCACTTCATCACCAATCTAAAACTCCTTATATCTCCTCTTCTGATTTTTCTTAGCCTTATACTGCATATTCATCTTGTTAATATGTTCTCTTACCTTCTCATGTATATCCTTGATGTGTTTTGCAAAATCATTAGCTTCAGCACTTATTTTCTTTTCTTGGTCCATCTTCCTCAATTCTGGAGTTGTTCTAGGGCTACCTCCATACACAATCTGGAATGGTGATCTACCAGTGCTTCTGTTGATAGAATTGTTGTAAGAAAATTCTACCTAAGGTAAGATCAAGTCCCATCCCTTGGGTTTATCTCATACCAAACATCTTAGTAGGTTACCCAGACTCCTGTTAACAACTTATGTCTGCCCATCTGTTTGTGGATGGTGTGCAGAACTGAACTTCAACTTTGTCTCCAACTTCTTCCACAAGGTCCTCCAAAAGTACCCCACAAATTTGGTGTCACGATCTGAAACAATACTCTTTGGCAGACCATGTAGCCTCACCACCTCTTTGAAGAACATGTCAGTAATGTGGACTGCATCATGGGTTTTCTAACATGGAATGAAATGTGCCATCTTTGAAAACCTATCAACCACCACAAAGACTAAATCATTCCTTCGTTGTGTCCTTGGCAAACCAAGAACAAAGTCCATACTTATATCCTCCCATGGCCTCTCTCGTACAGGTAAGGGCTGATATAAGCCTGTATTCTGACTCACTCCTTTAGCCATCTGACATACCCTATAGCTTTGTACAAACTTCTTCACATCTTGTGACAACTGAGGCCAATAATAATGCTCACTGATAATGGCAATGGTCTTATCCTGACCAAAATGTCCTGTCATTCCTCCACTATGCTTCTCCTTTATTAGGTTCTCCCTCATGGAACTCCTCGGGATACACAATTGACTTCCTTTAAATAACATGTCATCTTGGATTATGAAATTCAGCCACCTTGTCCTATCCACTGTAACAGGTTCCTTGCAAGCTTTCCAAGCCTCTACAAAATCAAGATCTTCTATGTATAGTGTCTTAAGTTCATTGAACCCAACCACTTCAATTTGCATCTTTGTCATCAATGTATGCCTCCTACTTAAGGCATCTGCAACCCTATTTGACTTCCCACTCCTATGTTTCAAAACAAAGATATAACTTTGCAAAAACTCTACCCATTTCATATGACTCTGATTTAATTTTTCCTGACTATTTAGGTACTGCAAGGCCTGATAATTAGTATATAGAACAAATTCCTTCGGCAACAAATAATGTCTCCATTTCTTTATTGCTTGAACTATTGCATAAAATTCTTGATCATATACAAAATACTTTCTCTTGACATCATTTAACTTTTCATTGAAATAGGCAATGGGCTTATCTTCTTAGCTCAACATTGCCCCAATGGCACAACCACTGGCATCACAATCCACCTGAAACACCTTGTTGAAATCTAGGAGGGCTAGAACAGGTTGCTCTGTTACCTTCTGCTTCAACAGTTCAAAACTCTTTGTTGCTCTAGTGCTCCACTTGAATTATTTTCTATCCCCTCTCATTGTTTCAGTTAGGGGTCCACAAATACTACTAAAGTTTCTAATGAACTTTCTATAAAAACTAGCCAAACCATGGAAAGATCTCACCTCGGTAGTAGTTCTTGGGGTAGGCCATTCCAAAATAGCCTTCACCTTCTCTGGGTCCATCTTGAGACCTTTTGTTGAGACAACAAATCCTAAGTACACTAACTCCCTCTTCACAAAACTGCACTTCTTCAGATTAATCAACAGTTTCTCTTCTCTTAACTTCTCAAAGGCTCTCTGAATATGCATCAAATGCTCATCCAACATCTTACTGAAAATCAAAATATCATCTAAATACACAATAACAAAACTTCCCAGAAATTCTTTTAGTACCTCGTTCATGAGCCGCATGAATGTGCTCGTGCATTGGTTAGCCCAAAAGGCATGACTAACCACCTACATGGTCTTCTTTGGTCTTGAAGGCAGTCTTCCATTCATCTCCCTCTCGAATCTGAATCTGGTGATATCCACTCTTTAGATCAATCTTTGTGAAGTACTAAGCTCCACTCAAACAGTCCATCAGGTCATCCATCCTTGGCAGGGGAAATGTAAATGATTTTTATCTTGTTTATGGCTCGGGAATCTATACACATCCTCCACTCCCCATCCTTCTTTGGTGCTATACTACTACTAAGTACTACACATGGACTCAAACTCTCTCGATCAAACCCTTTCTCAACAGCTCCTGAACTTGTCTGTTCAACTCCTCATTTTGTGCAGGAGTCATTCTAGCTTTATTTGGCAAACCTGCTCTAGGAATCAAGCTGACCATGATTGATTTTCCCTTATTGGCGTAAACCTCGTAAATTATATATATATCATAAACAATATCCTGAAACTCATCCAACATCCCATAAACTTCTTCTAGAACCTTCTCACTATCCTCCTTAATCACTCTAGGAATCAATGCATAACACACGCTCATGTTTCATACCTTTTAAAAATTTCCTTCCATCTACATAACAAATTCTAGCACTACTGCATACCTTTTCTTCGGTCTCCTTTAGGGGTTTCAACTTGTGATGAACCCCATCCTTTGTAAAGGAATAAGTGTTTGCATGGCCATCATGTATAGCTCGCCTATCGAACTGCCACGACCTCCCCAAAAACATGTGACATGTATCCATGGGGATGATATCACAGAGTACCTCATCATTGTAGCTCCCGATCTTGAACTTTACTAGGCACAGCTTCCTAACCAAAACTTTGTGGTCTTTTCTCGCGAACCAGTAATCCGATATGGATGTGCCTTTCCCCTCTTCAGCTTCAACTTGTGACCATCTCTTTCTAACACTCAAATTACCTGCGCTCCCACCGCATAATGACATCACAATATTTTTCTTCACACTTGCACCTTGTGCAAACAAATTCTTCCTCTGCTCGCTCCTTTTCCTCACCACCGTGGCCTCCGAATCACTAGGGCTTCTCCCCTTTCAGCATCATCTGAATGTTCAGATTGGGCCTCCTCATCTGCATGCGTAACCCTTCCACGACCTTCTGGCCTTTTGTCTATCCTTCCTTGGTATTGTGGACATTCATAGGCTTGATGCACTTCTTCAATTCTCATACCAGGAAACACCATGTTCTTGAAAACCACATCTTCCGTATCCTTGTCCATATCGGGCCCGCCCTCTCACTTCTTTGATCACCATTGTTTTACCTCACGAGGGTGGTAGCTGTCATTCCTTCGCTTCGCCGCACCTACATCTTCACTTTTCTTTTCATCATTTCGGCTTCCTGAAGGTCTTCTATTTCCCCTTCTGCTTTGACCTCCTCATCCTTTTGCTTGCCATCAAATCTTTTGTTCAGCTTCTCTTCCACCTTCAGAGCAAACTGATACACATCCTCAATGGTGGTCATTCTGACTAGGCTTAACTCCTCTTGAATGCTCGGTCGTAACCCATTAAGATATCGGGCTACCTTCTCCTTATTGGCCTCTGTGTGACCCATTTCGATGATTATCTTGTGAAAATCTTCAGCATATTCTTTCACAAATTTCTTCCTTGCTTCAACCCTTGCAATTTCTTCAACAAATCTAACTCTCAGAGTCCACTAGTATGAATCAGCTTCTTCGCCACCATGGGATCCCATCCGTGATCTTTCTTTTCCTCTTCGATTTATTTCCAACTGGACCTCTTTCCAGCAAATACTAGCATGGCCCTTCAACTTCATTTTCGCAAACTTAATTTGATCTGGGTCTTCTATTTCCTCATACTCAAAATATTTTCTAGCTCGTTGATCCAGTCGATCAACTCTTCCGGTTCGCATCTGCACAATCGGGACTTCTCTGGGTCTTTTCCTGATCTTCGAAATGGCCCTTATTAGCCGCATTTCATCTTGATCAATCGCTTCTTCTTCCTCTTCCACATCTGAACCTTCTTCCTCTCTTTCATCCTCACTTTCCTCCCTCAGGTTTAACCCTCTTCTCAACTACTCTTGTAACGCATCAATCTGTCTTTGGAGGGTCGCTGCTGCATCTCTTCCACCAACATTTCTCACTCACCTCTCTCGCACCACCATGCCTACCAGCATCACTCTGAGGCATCTTTTGACCTTGACCCACAACCACGGCCCCGGGTGCTAACTACCTCAATGCATTTAGATCCGCTCCACACGCCAAGAAAACCTTGCTCTAATACCACTTGATGAGGGCGTAGCCTGAGACTTAGAAAATAACCCAAAAATAAGAGAATAATTTTATTATTCAGAAAATTGAGCTTCTTACATGCAGAGGATCTGAAATCCCAAGTTCTACAACACATGCAAGTTATAGAAAGCTACAGAATCACCCTTTCGCAATATGCGAGCTTGTCCCCCAAAAAGTTACCCAAAAATTAGAAACCTGCCCATAAATAGAGCTCCTCTTTAGTTTGGAGCCAAAACAACATTCAAATTTTAGTTTAGGCAGTTTGGCACCGAAAAATTACAACTTGAAGTTCAAATTTCAAAAGAACATTTGCAATTGTATCTTCTAGAAAGTGCGCCAACTTCCCAGGGCCATAACTTTTGATCCGGGACTCTGATTCACGAACCGTTTGAACTATTGGAAAGGTATCAAAGTCAATAACGCGCTATAAATTTGCTACACCAATTGTGGCAAGTTTTGGGGCCGATTCGGGAACTCTACGTGACTCAAATCTAACTTGGAAGATTTTCAGGTGCAAATCTGGGAAACTAAAACTGCAATATCTTTCAATCCAGAAATAGAAAATAAAAACCATAAATTGGAAATTTCATTATGACAAAAAGGGTACCCAAAAATGTAAAAACATCTAAAAAATGAGAAACTTGAAATTTAACTATTTTTGGGTGATGCAAGATTGCCCTTACACCACTAGATGTTCTTGCATCAAACACCTAGGGTAGAAAAATTTTGTGAACCTAGATTCACAAAATGGAGTTGAGTGGTAGTACCATCCTTTCAGATTGCAAGCAATTTGAAACAAACTCCATTGCTAAAATAGATACCTCTAATATTTTCTTTCTTCTCTTCTAGCACCTATCTGAAATAAGCATCCTCCTCCTCCTTTGACAACTCAACCTTCTGAATGTGGAATCAATTCTACCATAGATTGAACATCTCCTCCAAATGCAAATATCACTCTCCTCTAGCCTTATGGGATTCAACCCACCATAATCCTTCCACCTCCACCAAAATGCACATGCTCTTAACTTTGCAACACCATACAAATCTTTCTCTGCATACCACACCTCACTAACAAAATCATTATGATCTAACTCATTCATATTATGAAAATAATCATCATTCTCAAATTTAATAAAATATGAATCAATATTCTCCTCTACTACAACCTCATTATCCTCAAATCCATCTTTATAATAAAATTTAGAAAAAAATTCCTATCTTCATCAAAGAAAATATTAAAATATGATTTTACCTCACCTTTTGTTGAAACCTTTGTTCCACCTGAAATCAACCCATTCCATTCTCTTTCAACCACTTCAATATGCATTATTAAATTATCTTCTTTACTCATAGTTGTACTTTCCAATTCCTTCTTGTCCTCCAAAGGACTCCCACCCACTACTACAATTTCCTCTTTTTTTCCCTCAACCTCTAGAACTCCACCTTTTCTCTTTTCCTTCATGTTATCCTCAAAGCATACTTCTACAATATTTTCTCCTTCTTATGCACCTGCATACACAACTATGACAAAATTTGTTCCTTTCTTCTTGGGCATTTATTCAAAAAAAATCCACACTCTCAAAGCCTTAACAACACAAATCTTCAAACCCTCAAGTTTTACATATGTAAACTGCCTCACATTCAATGATCTATTTACAAATCTTCATGATCTATTTACAAATCTTCAACACTTTCAAGTTTTGTTGCAAACTACCTCACACTCGACGATCTATTCACAACCACAAGAATCTCATCTCCTCAAATCCTCTAAGTATTTTCTCTTGCAACTTGCACATACATTTGCAAGAAAAAAATTGACACACACACACACCAACCCTTAGGTCCTAGTGCAAACTACATCACGTTCAGCGCTCTGCTTGCACACTCAGGAACTCTTGCTCTAATACCATTAATGTAGGAGGGAGAACACACTCAAAAGCATTCACAAAAACCTTCTCAAATAAGATATATCCTCCCTTCAACCAAACTGAAAATGAAAATTAGATTTCAAAGTAAATATATTCAAAACCCCAAAAATTCATTGTTTGCATACCACTATGGTATTACAACAGCAAATGTAAACTTAAATCAGTTGATCCAACCACAAACCAAATGGTGTAATATGATTAGGAAACCATAAATAAACTCAAATCACACATGCAATGACATGCATAGGAAACAAATCCATATTTGTGTCTCAAAATGGGAAAAAATCATTATTTTTTCATAAAATCTACAATACATAAGTTTATTACAAGTGCATAATCCTTTTTTCTTTACAAGAAACTTCTAGAAATCTGATCTAACACCATTAAACCTGCAACATGTGCTTCAATAGCAACCTTCCTTCAACAATTTGAAATTTCACCTCATTTGGAGCTCCCAACCTTCACCTACACTGTGAAATTGACTCTTCAATTTGCCTTCTTCCACAACCAACTTTGCTAATCTTCAATCATGGATATCATAATCAATTTTCTACAAAAGCACCTCCTAAAACCTTCACAAACATGGCTCCAATCTTCCCAAGAAGAAATTGCTACACCCCAGAGAGACTTCTCCAAAAATATGGAAAAGCAACCTATGAATTTGACAAGCTAAGACTTAAATATTGCATTCAACCTTAGCTCTCCCGTAATTCCTCATTCTCCACGATCCCACCTAGTAAAAATTCTCATAAAATACATTAAATTACATGTTAAAAATGTTAAAAGGCATCTTTGAACCCACTTTCATGAAATTGCCAAAATTGGTTGACAACTCGGATTCCCACTCCACTCAATAGGACCCAGAGACAACTCAATCTTGGGTGCCCATTTTTTAATTTTTTAGCATTTAGGAAATAATGTATGAGTTATGGAAAGTTGTAACTCCCAAATCTCATGCCCAATAAGGTATTTTTGAATTTCAAGTTTTAAAATTATCTCCTTAATTATCTCCAACGCCAAAAATTGCAACATTAATAAAGACCAATTTATTTAATATATTAATTGGCCAAATATTGCAAGTCATCTCTCCAAATAAATAATTATCAAACCTTTAGAAAATTAAAAATTAAAATGCATTCTTTTGGTTGATGCAAGATTGCTCTCACAACCTAGGATGCTCCTGCCTCATTTATCTATTTTACTTTCTTATTGTTGAAAAAGTTGTTTCTTGTAGATGACAAATTTTTCAAATATTTATTATCAATATCATATGACAATATGGCTCATGAGAAGTCAAGTTGT
>VDFB02135614.1:0-20307 GCA_007258455.2 Sequoia sempervirens | reverse complement strand
GGAAGACCAAAAGAAAGAGGCAAGAACGAAAAGCAGCATGGCCGTTCTAAGTCCAAGAATAAGGGGAGATCAAAATCTCCAAGTAAGTCCAAGGAAATATGCTGGAATTGTGGCAAACCTGGACACTTCCGAAAGGACTGCAAAGAGGAGAAGAAGAAGAAGAAGAAGAAGCAAGATTCTAATTCTGAGTCCGAGAAGGAAGATGGAGATGCTTTCATTGCAGCCTTGGCCACTCATGCAGGTGACAATGCATGGTTGATAGACTCATGTGCATCTTTCCACATGACTCCTAATAGAAACTAGTTTAGTAAGTATGAAAATTTTGATGGTGGTAAGGTGTATTTGGGTGATAACTCTGTTCTTGATATTGTTGGTCATGGAACTATTCATGTGAAATTTTCTGATGGTAGAATTAGAAGATTTGATGGTGTCTTGCATATCCTGGGACTAGCAAGAAATTTGTTATTTGTTAGCAAACTAATAGATGCGGGTGTGCTTGTATAGTTTTCTGAAGCAGGTGTGAAAATGGTGAGAGGTGCTATGGTAATAGCAAGAGGAAGCAGATTGGGTACATTGTACCAGCTTGATGCATGCATGGTTGAGTGCAATAGTACTTCTGATAAGATTGTGAAAATGACTACTTTGTTGGAGAAGGAGAGGGTTTCTCTTTCAATAGATGGTCGTGGTTTTTGGGTACCCAAGGGTACTCTATCTACTGAATCAAATTTACTTGCAGAGAAGACCATGTTATGGCACCAAAGACTCGGCCACATAGGTGAGAAGGGTCTATGGACCTTGAAAAATAAAAACCTTGTTGATGGGTTGAATGACTGCAATCTTGAGTTTGATTTTTGTGAGCATTGTATCTATGGTAAACAAAATCGTATTCAGTTTTACTTGAGTTCTCATAAGTCTTCATGTATTTTGGATCTTATCCATTCAGATGTATTTGGTCCAGTTGATGTTTCTTCTATTGGTAGATTAGTTTATTATGTTTCTTTCATTGATGATTTTAGTAGAAGAACATGGGTTTATTTTCTTAGGAGTAAAGCTGAAGTTTTCAGTCATTTCAAAGAATTTAAAGCAATGATTGAGTTGCAGACAGGAAAGAAGATAAAGTGTTTGAGAACTAATAATGGTGGTGAATATTGCTCTAATGATTTTGACACATTTTGTAAAGATTGTGGTATTAAAAGAGAGAAGACGACTTCGTATTCTCCATAGCAGAATGGAGTTGCAGAAAGAATGAACAGGACCTTGATGGAGAAGGCTAGGAGTATGCTGAGTGGAGCTGGACTGGAACAAAAGTTCTGGGCTGAAGCTGTAGCCACTGCCTGCTACCTGATAAACAGGTCTCCTACATCAGCTCTTGTTGATAAGATGCCAATGGAAGCATGGTCGGGCCACAAGCCTTCACTTAGACATCTGAGAGTGTTTGGTTGTGAGGCATATGCTCATGTGCCAAAGGAGAAGTGGACAAAATTGGACAACAAAGCTGTCAAATGTATCTTCATTGGATATAGTTATGGTGTGAAAGGATACAAGCTTTGGGATCCTATTGCACAAAAGGTATTTTATTCCAAAAGTGTTATTTTTAGAGAAACTAAGCCTTCTTCTATTATAGTGCAGCCAGAATAGATGGAAGAAAAGAAAGATGTGATTCAACTACCTGCTACACCTAAGAAAGTTGAATCGAGGCCCTTAGAAAGACAAGATGTTGAGGAGAGCTCTACGAGTTCTGAATCATCAGAGGAAGAGGGAGAACTTGAACCTGAACCAAATCTTGTTCGAAGGTCTAGTAGACAGAGGAAAGCACCAGAAAGGTATGGATATTCTCCTGATGATTGGAGGTGTATATTTGCTTTGAATGCTAATATTGATGAACCGAGATCTATAGAAGAGGCTCTTGGTATGAATGATTCAGAGTCATGGAAAATAGCCATGGAAGAAGAGATGGCAGCTCTTAAGAAGAATGACACATGGGACCTTGTACCATTTCCTGAAGAATGGAAGCTTGTTGGTTGTAAATGGGTGTTCAAAAGGAAGATGGGTTCAGATGGAAGCATTGAGAAGTATAAAGCACGTTTGGTTGCAAAAGGTTACTCCCAGGTTGCAGGAGTTGATTATGGTGAAATTTTTTCTCCTATAGCAAAAATGACATCCATTCAATTTTTACTTTCTATTGCAGCTGCTTATGATCTAGAGGTTGAGCAGATGGATGTGAAAACAACTTTCCTTCATGGAGATTTGGAGGAAGAAATTTATATGACACAACCAGAGCACTTTGTGGTGAAAGGTAAAAGTCATTTGGTCTGTAAGTTGAAGAAATCCTTGTATGGTTTAAAACAAAGTCCTAGGATGTGGTACCAGAAGTTTGATACATATGTTTTGAGTTTGGGATTTGTGCGATCTAAATTTGATCACTGTATATATTACAAGTCTAATGGTGATTATTTCCTGGTTATTGCCTTATATGTTGATGACATGTTGTTTATTGGCAAAGGAAAAGGTTTGATTGCAGAATTAAAATCTCAGCTCTCAGCAAAGTTTGAAATGAAAGATCTTGGTATAGCAAGGCATATTCTAGGAATGGAGATTATAAGAGATAGGAAAAATAGAAAGCTTTGGCTAGGCCAGAGTAAGTATGTTGGTACTATTCTGAGAAGATTCAATATGCAGGATTCCAGACCATTGAGTGTTCCTGTTACTATGGGAACAAAGCTTTCTAGCTCACAGTGTCCTACATCCCCATTGGAGATGGAAGAGATGAGTCGAGTACCATATCAGAGTGTTGTTGGAAGTTTGATGTATGCTATGGTCTGTACAAGACCAGACATTGCCCAAGCAGTGGGAGTACTTTCCCGTTACATGTCTAATCCAGGAAGAGCACATTGGGATGCAGTAAAAAGAGTTTTCAGATACTTGCGGGGTACCTCAGAGTACTCTATATGTTTTCATGGAACAGGAAATGAGCATTCCTTGGATATTCAAGTCTACATGGATTCAGACTGGGCCGGTGATGTTGATAGAAGAAGATCCACCAGTGCATATGTGTTTACATTATTCGGTGGTGCAATCAGTTGGATGAGCAAGCGACAAGTTGTGGTCGCTTTGTCCACTACAAAGGCAGAGTATATGGTAGCTACTCATGCCTGCAAGGAAGCCATCTGGCTAAAGAGATTGTGTTCAAATATAGAGTTCAAACAGGGTGCAGTGACAATTTATAGTGACAGTCAGAGTGCAATCTGCCTAGCGAAGAACCTGACATTTCATGCCAGGACCAAGCACATTGATGTACAATTCATTTTGTGAGAGATATGGTCGAGGATGACAAGGTGAAGCTGGAGAAGGTGGAGACTTTGGTGAATGTTGTTGATGCATTAACTAAGCCCATGAGCACAGAGAAATTCAAATGTTGTTCAGAGTCTATGGGGCTCTCGGCCCCTAGCAATTAAGTCCATGACACTTTGGATCCCCTGACTCTTGCAAGGTGTTCGACAAGTGAGAGAATGTTGAGAATTGTGTCTCAACCTTGCAAGCTTTTTCTAGAAAATTCTAGAATTTGTTTGTGGTAATTCTCCACATGTTTATGTGTTGGAAAAAGGTGTATGAGTTGTTAAAAAAATGTTCCTTGTCCCTAGTAGAATATAGGAGGGCTATTTTTAGAGTATAAACAACTCATTGTATAACTTTTATGGGAGTCTAAACTAGAGGACAAAATTATGGACGAAAATGCTTTTTTAACTTGGTTGTTTTTCCATCTTGGAGTTACAAATGACAAGTGGGTAACATGTGGCATGGTTGTTTTGCCCATGGTTTTGGCCCATGGTTTTGTAAAACCACAAATGGTTTCCAGGTTGTAAATCACTATAAAAGGAGGGCTTGGGGAGGTGTTTGAATCATCAAGTTCAGTTTGCAAGACTGGGTGCTAGAAGGAGTCTCTCCGAGTCCGAGTTCGAGTTGTGGTGATGCGCTCCTGTAAGAACTTGCATTGCAAGTGTATTGTAATCTTCTTGATTTGATAATACATTATGTGGGTTTCTTGGAGGGTGGGCTTTTTTCTCAATTTTTAAGGGTTTCCAGTACTCCATGTGTTAGTGTGTGTTTATTGTGATTTTATTTATGGCGTTATCGGTCCATTGGAAATCTCCTCAGAATAGTTAGTTGAATTTGTATAGTCATCCTCTCAGGATTAGTGTAGGAAGCAATTCCACGCGACTTTGTTTCTTACATTTAAAAATAAATAATATGTCTATTTTTGTAGAAGATAAAAGTGTATATCTTGTTTATTTATCTTTTTATTTTACATTTACTTTAGTTTTGTTATAAATATATTAATGAAGTACTTAGTTTGGGTATTAGGTAAATTCATCGCCAACAATTCACCTTGGGAAAATTCATTGCCATGACAAATTCACCTCAAGGAAAATTCACCACTAGCAATTCACCGGAAAATTAATCACAAACTTTTAATGCGCTGAATTTTTGTGGTGGTGAATTGTTGTTGGTGGATTTTCCTTGAGTTGAATTTGTCATGGCGGTGAATTTTCCCATGGTGAATTGTTGGTAGTGAATTTTTCGGCAGCAAATTTTCCTAGAGCCCTTAATTTGTTACATTTTGTACATAAATTATCTTGAAATCATATGATCTATTAGTACATGGTCCAAACTAGTTTCCATTACAAGCATTCTTATGTCTTGAATTTGCATCATCACTGCAAATATGTCCCATACATAGAAACAGACATATTACTCTATCCTCCCAATTCAAATATTTGTTCTTTCCTTCACAATCTGACCGTTTTGGATATACAATATTATCCATCAATTAGTGTGTCATATATCTTAAATTGAGTACTTGAGATCTTGTATTTTAGGACAATCACTATGACATTAGTGTAAGGATCAAAATCTATTGGTTTAAGGAATAGAATGTATTATCTACACTCTTGTATCAACATTAGTAGATGTCACATTATGAATTTACACTTTCAATCTTGTACGATTAAACACATATAAATTAGGAAAGGGGTTTGTCTCACTATCAAATACGTTGTATTCTTCTCTTTGCATATAAAAAATCTCTAAGGTGTTTGTTAACACCCAATTTATTTTAGACACAATTATAAGAAAAAGTAGACAAGTCTTTAAGAGTACATCAATAGAGGATATAATTACATGGATAAAAGCACTCATAAACCAAATCATTAGTATGATCTAATTTCTAATAGATCTGAATTCATAAAATAGAATTATCTTAGTCTAATAGGTGTTGATATAACCCCAAAATTATGAATGTAAGCTAATGTGTTATATATACAAAAAACTTTCATCATCAACAATCATAAATCAACATAGAACAATGAAAAACTCTAGCTCTATTTGTCTCTATTTTACTATCTTGGATCATTTAATATATCTAATTATTATTAATTATTTAATTAATAAAGTAGATCCAAAACTACATATTATTTAACATGGATTAAATATTGCCTTGTATTTTGGTCAAATTGTGATCTTGAATCACTTTAGTGTTTTATTTGAATAAATATTATCATCAAACTTAATCCATGAATTAAATATTTTCTTGCATTTCTTGATTTAAATTTTTTATTCTATCTATCTCTTTATTGTATTTCAAACTTGTGTTTCTTAATTATCTTCTTTCTTGTTAGATCAACCATATATTAGATATTGTATGCAAAAGCATCTTCCTAAATCTCATATTCTAAATTAGTATAACACTAGGATTAACCCTTCAATTTCCATAGATCATTAAAAATTGGCACACAATTATTGAAAATAAACATTCAGGGCAGGTGCAAAAAGATGGGGGCCAAAAACTGGCCAACTTTTTTTAAAAATTTGAAAAGCTATAATGTGAGTGTGTTATAACGTACTCATGTTATAGCTTGAATGTACTGATCCTAAGGCTTGTTCACACCAAGCCTATAATGCACTCGTGATATAACTGTTTATAACAAAAAAAAGCAACATTCATCATTTTTCATTTCTACATTTTTCTCTAAGCCCGTGGCCTTCAAACCCTCAAAAGCGCGCTCATGTTCTTGGAGACCAAATTCTTCATCAAATCATTGTCAAGTCTTCACCTAAATTCTTCCATGACGTCAAGGAAGTGTTAAGAGTACGTTTTTTTTGTGATTTTATTTCTAAATAGGTAGATTTAATAGGTTTTTTGATGTAATTTTATTTATTTTATAGGAAATGATAATCCACCTCTCAATCTTCAAAATCCTCCTCCACCTCAACTCAAAATACTTGGTGAAGAACAACCCCAAATCCAACAACAAAATCCTCCAACAATTCCTCAACATCCCCCTGGAACTCAACAAAATTTAATGGGGGAAATTGAAAATAACAAAAAAGAAATTGAGTTAATTGTGAGGTTGAAAGATCTTGCAAGTTCAACCTCGCAAAGAACCACAATTGCATAATCACTTGAAACTATGTTAAAACATGTAGATTCAATTAGAAAACAATTAAGTGGTTGGGTGGAGAAGAGACAGGAGTACAAAGAATATTATGCAGATAAACTATCCTACACACAAGTCAAAAATAAAAAAAATTACAAAATTTGACTTGTGTTCACTTTTCACGAACCTGTGAACAAATCAACCTCTACACCCTACAAGCAAGAGGTTTCCTATCCATTGGTGCAACCACCAAGGGATAAAGGACCATTTTTGGTAGAGGTGGTGGATGGTTTTGACCATCCTCCATGCAACAATAATGAATACCCACAATATTTCTTGATGAAACTCTATTGCAAGTTTTTCCTCAATAGAATCTCCAACTATTTTGATTTGTGGGACTTTTATGGTAGAGGTGGTGGATCTGCATAGGATAGAACATGGGCATGTCTTGATCCTCAATGGCCAATGATATGATCACTCACTAAACCAACTTATGAGCGTGTTGCTATCCCTTCTATTGTGAAGGAGAGTGTTGAGGTTGAGAATCTATAGTCTATTAGTTCTTTGACCTAAAGTATCATAGAGCGTGCTAGTCCTGTAATATAGAATGAGTCAGGGGAGAATACGAGGGGTAGGGTTCCACCCCATATTTTTCAAGCTTGTAGGTTCACCTGTGGTGATGACCCCATAGATAGTTAGGAGGAAGGTGCATAGGCTACGTCTATAGCTGACTAGTTGGTGACAAAAAATTCCCTCTTGAATGAGGCTTTCAGCCTTGACACTCAAGTAAATGTTAGCAAGTTCATTGAATTTAATTTATTAAATTTCATTTTTAAAATGAAATATTAACTAATTTAATTTAATGATTGTAATGAAATTTCAGGGTCATAGTGTTCATTCTATTTTCAGCGGTTTTCTAACTTTGTATTATGCGATGGCATGTATTGCCGAGATATGTAACTAGTAAACAATTATAAATATTACATGTGAATAGCATTGTTATATGAATGATATTATAATATATTATTTTGGATGTTGAAAAGGTTAATCTTGGAGATTTCATGGAAACACCTCCCTGTGGTGGTGGGTTCAAAGCTTCACTCAAGTAATAGAATAAAGAGTTTAACTAATGAATTGTACTTAATAGTTTTGTGTAGTTTATATTCACATCATTGATTACATTGCATTGCACATCTTTCAAACTAAAAGCATTACTTATCATTGCATAACTAATAACTAGATGTTGATAGATGGAAAAATTTTAATTACAATATATTTTCTTAGAAAGTCAACATAAGAAGTGATGCAATTACTTCACATAGCATAACTAGTAACTAGGAGCAGTTGCCAACTACATTTTCTAGTCATGGCATTCCATGAGACCACATTTTATCGAGGAATTTTTTCAAATAGTTCATTTCCTTATCTATGCTATGGATGCTTGAAAAAATAAATCATAATAGTAAGCAATAGCATAGACAAGGCAATGAGTTGTTTAAAAAAATGCCTCAAAGAAATGTGGTGTCATGGTGATGTCCATCACCATGAGACCACATTTCTTTGAGGTATTTTTTCAAATAGTTCATTTCCTTTTCTATGCTACCAAATTCTTCATACATGTCTACCAAATCATTTTATCAAACAGTTCACTTCCTTGCTACTATGGTAAAATCCTAAAATAGGTGCTTTCCAAAAAATTATGGATGCTTGGAAAAAACCTATCAAAGAATAATAGTAAGAAATATCATAGAAAAAGATAAGGAGTTATTTGAAAATTTCAAAGAATGTGGTCTCATGGTGATCAATTCCCATTCCATCACCACTAGACCCTACATCTCTTTGAGGAATTTTTTTAAATAGCTCACTACCTTAAGAATAGATAATCCTCTTTAATCAAATTAAATCATTTTAAGGTTTTAGGTTTGATCCCCAAATCTAATCCCATCCTCCATCTTCATCCTTAGATCCTATTTTTCCAATCCCCAAGTTCATTTCTAATCCATCATCCTAATTTCCATCCTCATCCAAAATCAATACCAATCTTTCTTCCAATCAATCCCCCACCTTGTCTAACCATATAATCTATCCTCAATCCAACCTAATATATTCTAATCCAACTTCATCCATTCCAACCAACCCCAACCATATCGATGATGATGATGATAGCCTTTTTGACCAACTCAAATATAATCCTAATGATGATAATGAGAAAATTGTGGATCACCTTGAATCCATTTTCAATAGATAGAATGCTCCAATTTTCCACCAATCCCCCATCCAAAGCTCCCCTCAAGCACCATCCATATAATCCCCATCCACCACCACTAATTTTATCCTCACCTACTACTTCCATAATTATAAGGATGGCATTCTTAGATGTCTCCTTGGAATTGGTGCTAAGCTTCCATACTCCCTACCTTCATCCAATCCTAATCCATCTCCTCTTGCTTATGCTTCCCCTTCCTTTGACAATGGAAACCAAGCCTTAGCCAAAATTCCCCTCCAAATCCTTTTCAAGGTCCTCATCCTCATCCTCAATTTACCAATCCATGGAAACTTCCACCTCTTATTCCACTTGTTCATATCCCACATCCTTAAAATCTACATCACCCTACTATTACCAAGCAAAGTCATCCCATGTCTCTCATAATAACTTCCTCCAAGGACTATTTGTAAAGGTGGTTGTTTCCCCATGCAAAAATAAAGTGGTGTAATCTTCCTATATCATGCATCTACCTTCACCACCCCAAAATCAAGATAAACCCTAATACCCTAAATCTTAAATGAATACCCTATCAATCCATATATCCAAGTTGAAGAGTCTATAAAACGTTCTTCCCTCATCACACCATCCATATAAAATGAAATATGCCCATGTCCTAATCCAAAGAAATCTAACATAGATTCCCTTCCATATAAAGATCAAGGAAACCCTTCTCCTCCATCATATGATCCCCTTCCATCTCATAATCCTATTTCCAATCAAGAACAACATATCCCTTCCAAATCATCTATTGATATCTTTCCATCTCAAGAGAAATATATCCCTTCATCCCCCTCTCACAATCCCCTCTCTCCCACTTCATCTAATGGCATCCTTCCTTGTCTAGATCAAAGTACCTCTTCCACTCCATTGTATGATTTCTCTCGAAATGTGGTCTCAAAGTACACCTATCTAATGATCCTCTTCCCCACATGAAAAAATAATGTAGAGCAAGGGTGTAGAGCATCTCACAAACACTATTGGATCAAGATAAAAAAAAATTTGGCATGATAAGCCTTTCTCATCAATCTTTCACAATTCAAGCCTACTTCTCTAGTAAGTCTCCAAACCAACAAAACATAGCCTATTTTCACAAAACCATCTCAACCCCACAAAACAAATACACTTTTAGATACCCTTTTTCCCCAATTTAAACATACCTCAGAATCTCATACAACTCTTTTGGAATGTCAACTTCAAAACATGACTTCTATGTTGTCCTGGACCTTGAATTAGGTCACTTTTACATAGGAGCTTGTCTCTAATTTCCTTCCCAACCTCAAAAATAAATGGTTCAGCATTCCTCAAATCTCAAAACCATATATTCCACAATCTTTATTAGAAGAACCGGTCTCCAATGCACCTAACCTTGAAACCCTCCTTTTTAGCAATTTTCATGGGGGTTTGTTGAAACTCGTTGTTCCCAACTATCTCAAAACTTACCCATACACCAAACATGCTTCAATTAGCCTACACTTGCTTCAAAATATCTTTCCCAACCACTTTCAATACTATTTCATCAATTACTCACTCAAAACCTCCATTTTTATGCCAAAAATCATAAAATATCATCTAGGGCAGTCATAAAAAAATACACCAAATCATCTCCCCTGCTTAATGAACCCTAAAATATCCTAAACCTACTTAATTTTACCCATTCCAACCAGTCATAGAGATCACAGTCGGTGGAAGGGTCATTTAATGCATTTTAAAGACCTTGAAACCCTTAAACATGGTATACATAAGCAACTTCAAAAAATTAGTTCAAACTTTCACCAAATTTAAGATGAAACCTTCAAACCAAAAGAAAATTGCAACTAATTCATTCCTTTAACCAATTCAAGAGGTTTTAGAAAAGTTAAGCTACTATACGGAACCGTACAGGTCTAGAGATAGAGATAAAACACAAAATTTACAAGAAAATAGTGATATTTCAATTGATTTTCTTTCAAATCATCAAGAGAGAGTTTACATCGATGTTTTACAACCATATATATCATTTTTCATCCAAAACTAACTGCCTCATCCTACAAAATCTTCCTTTTGAATTAACTGTCTATTGATCTTCCACGAAAGTGCCTTTTTGCAACTTTTGGCAAGTTTACAATTTTACATCTTTTTGTTGACAACTTTTTACAATATTGCACAATTTGACAATGTAAACCCCATGGCACCTAAATACATACTAAACGGTCTATCCTAACCTTATTTTAATAAAAAAAATGTCTCAAACAACCTAAAATCTACCATATGACCTTACTTGACAACTTTTACAAAAAATTCACTTGGTGCCCCTGCACCATACACCCAGCCTTGAAAATTTTCCCAGTCCCTTGGAAACATGCAAAACCATGTTGTCTCTATTCATTTAAGGCTCTCCAAATTGTACCTTCAACTGATGACTCCTTTCCATGAGTCAAAAACTGGAAATCTACATGATGCCTTGTATTCTTGAACTGTCTATCCCCTAGACATTGTCCCCTCTTTGCAAACTGATCTGATGATGGTTCTCTCACCTTTCCCTTATCATAAACTAATGTTATCTCTACCTTGACACCTGAAAACTTACTGCTATCAACTTTACTCTTGATTTCCCTTCTCTTTACTCGTACTGCACACCCATATTCACCTATTTGTCCTTTCCTTTCACCCTATTTCAGTTCATCTCTTGCTTTCATTACTATCCTCAAATCCTCTACTTTATCAGTTTCAAAAATATCTATTTTGGCAGTCTCAAAATACCCCTTCACTTATTTTATTCTCAAAGGACAAACCACTTTCCCAATCATTATCTCATCATGCTCCCATTTCTTTTCCACAAACAATTCACCTTTATTATTCTCTTCCTTAGACTCGAACATCAACTTATCAACTTCTTTTCTCTACCAAATTAGATTACCTTTCCAATATTTTGTCTCAGCACCCTTAGGTATTGAAGTGACCACAAATCCTATCTTCTTGTCTTCCTCAATCCTCATGAACTGTTTCTTGCCCATCATGATCACTCTTGTTGTCTTTCCTTTTTCTTCATCACTCTCTTGCAATGGTGTTAGCCTGAAAGACTTTCCATCCTTCTCAATGGTGTAAGTGTTAGCTCTTCCATCATAAATTGTAGACCTGTCAAACTTCCAGGGCCTTCCAAGTAACAAATGACAACAACTCATAGGTAAAACATCATAGAGAACCTTGTCTCTATATCCACCAATTTGGAACTCAATTATAGCTTGTTCATTTACCAAAATGGACTGATTATCACTCACCCAAGATACTTTGTAAGGTTTTTCCCTAGGTACTCTTTCCAATCTCAATTTGTCTACCATTTCACTAGACACCATATTGTCAATGCATCCTAAATCTACTATCACCTTACATACCTTTTTTTTATATTTGCAAGCTATCCTAAATAATGCTCTTCTTTGAATTAGCTCCTTCTCCTTCAATGCCTCAAGATGTCTTTTCATCATCAATGATTCTCCTACCTCTGGAAGAATGTAACTTCAGGAATTTGAACTTTCAGCCTCTCATCTCATGCACTATTTGAGCTCTCTTTTCACTTCTTTTCACCCCACTTGAAGTAGAGCCTTTTTTTCAGGGCACTTGTATGTTGGATTTCCAAAACTCTTGCAATTATAGCACCTACCTGCAAATGTGTTTGCACTCCTTACCCCACCAAATCTGCCCCTTTGCCTCTAAATCACCACATTGATCAACAAATTGTCCTTGATTTTTATGTGCATCCTCCTGATTTTCATTTTTTTGAAGAAGTAGAATCCCCTCCCCCTCTACTCTACTCTGTCTTGTTCCTTTTCACTTTTTCTCTGCCCTTATAGCCATTTAGTAGCATTCTTCAATTGTCCTTGGATTGTGCAAACTCAATTCATCTTGGATGTTAAATCTTAGTCCACTAAGATACTTAGCCACCTTTTCTACATCATCAACCATATGTCTTGCTCCTATCCTCAACTTATAAAACTCATTAGTGTAAGTTTTCACATCCATTTCCTTTTTATTTAAATCTTGAAGCTTTTTAGACATCTGAATAGCATAATCGCTTGGAAAAAAATTACCTTTTAATTTGGCTACCATTCTATCCCATGAAATTATTTTAGACTTAACTTTTCTTCTCCTTTCAGCTTGTTTATAATCCCACCAAACTAATTCATGCCCCTTCAATTTATTCTTAGATATCTTCACCTTCTCTTCATCAGGTACATCCTCACATTCAAAGAAGTTACATGTTGCAATACAATCTAACAGTGCTTCATCATCAAGATTACCATCATACATAGGAAAATCAACTTTTACCTTGTGTTTGTTTCCTTTTACTGCCTTCAGTAGCCTTTCCATTCTTTGGTCTTCAGGATCCAACTCTTCTTCTACATCTTCATACTCTTCATCTTCTTCTTCTTCGGTGTCATTTTCATCACCAAAAACCATTCCTCTCTTTTGACCTGTTTCCACATTTTCCAATCTTGCAACCAACTTGTTTTGTAACTCCAACTTTCTAATCTCCCTCTCAGTCTTCTCTTTCATCTCTTGCATTTTCCTAGCCATATTAGTCCCCTTTGGAGGCATCTTGACACTTTGTCTTTTCAACTTCCAAGTTTCCTTTCTTCAATCAACAACCTTCAACACTCAAAAGAACTATTCCCTGTGCTCTGATATCGATTGATGTAGAATAGGGGCGTATACAATCTCACAAACACTATTGGATCAAGATCAACCAACTTTTCTGGCCTGATAAGCCTTTCTCATTAATCTTTCACAATTCAAGCCTACTTCTCTAGTAGGTCTCCAAACCAACAAAACAAAGCCTATTTTCACAAAACCACCTCAACCCCACAAACCAAATACACTTTTAGATACCCTTTTTCCCCAATTTCAACATACTTTAGAATCTCATACAACTCTTTTGAAACATCAACTTCAAAACATGACTTCTATGCTATCCTAGACCTTGAATTAGGTCAATTTTACACAGGAGCTTGTCTCTAATTTCCTTCCCAACTTCAAAAATCAATGGGGAAGTATTCCTTAGGTCTCAAAACCATATATTCCACAATCTTTATTAGAAGAACCGGTTTCCAACACACCTAACCTTGAAACCCTCTTTTTTAGCAATTTTCATGGGGGTTTATTGAGAATCACTTTTTCCCATTATCTTAGACCTTACCCATGCACCAAACATATTTAAATTATCTTGAACATGCTTCACAATATCTTTCCCAATCACTTTCAACACTATTTCATCAATTACTCACTCAAAACCTCCATTTTTATGCTAAAAATCACAAAATCTCATCTAGGGAAGTCATAAAAAATACACCAAATCATCTCCCCTTCTCAATAAACCATATAATCTCCTAAACCTACTTAATTTGACCCATTCCACCTAGTCATAGAGATCACAGTCGGTGGAAGGGTCATTTAATGCATTTTAAAGACCTTGAAACCCTTAAACAGGGTATACACAAGCAACTTAAAAAAATTAGTTCAAACTTTCACCAAATTTAAGATGAAACCTTCAAACCAAAATAAAATTGCATATAATTCATTCCTTTAACCAATTCAGTATTTTTTAGAATAGTTAAGATAATATACGAAACTGTACAAGTTTGGAGACAGAGACAAAACAAAGAATTTACAAAAAAAATAGTGATATTTCAATTGATTTTCCTTCAAATCATCAAGAGAGATTTTACATTTATGTTTTAAAACCATATATATCCTTTTTACTCCAAAACTATCTACCTCATCCTACAAAATCTTCCTTTTGAATTAACTGTCTGTTGATCTTCCACTAAAGTGCTTTTTTGCAACTTTTGATAAGTTTACAATTTTACATCTTTTTGTTGACAACCTTTTATAATATTGCACAAATTGACAATGTAAACCCCATGACATCTAAGTACATAATAAATGGTCTATCCTGACCTTATTTTAATAAAAAATGACTCAAATAACCTAAAACCTACCATATGACCTTACTTGACAACTTTTACAAAAATTTCACTTGGTGCCCCTGCACCATAAAAACACCCCTCCCTCTTCATGTCATGATCCCCCTCAATCTCATAACAAAGAAAAAACTATACCATCCACCCCATCCCAACATAATAGCATAGAGAAGGAAATGAACTATTTGAAAAAATGCCTCAAAGAAATGTGGTCTCATGGTGATGGAATGCCATGACAAAAAAAAAATTCATGACATTCCATCACCATGAGACCACATGTTTGTAATGGCATTCCATCACCATGAGACCACATGTTTTTCATGGAATTCCATCACCATGAGACCACATTTCTTTGAGGAATTTTTTCAAATAGTTCACTGCCTTCTCTATGCTACCACATTTTTCATACATGTCTACCAAAGCATTTTATCAAATAGTTCACTACCTTGCTACTATGGATAAAAGCCTAAAATAAGTTCTTTCAAACAAGCTATGGATAGGAAAAATAGTAAGCATAATAGTAAGAAATATATAGTTCAATAAGTACTCAAAATTTTGTTGATAATCTCATAGATTATAAGCATGACCTGCATCACTATTCTAGTTTTTGTGATTGAATAATTTGTTGTTTTATTTTCAGATGATAGAAGTAGAAACACCTCCCGGTGTTGATAGGGAAATGGAATGTGGTGTATCTTCTGTAATAGATAGCTCAATGGCTCTCATGAGGGTATGAGTTAGATTAGTAAATTTAAAATTACATTTGTTGTTATAGCTGTTTATTATTAAAAAAATAAATGATTATTGATTTGTAGTTTAATTTCTATTTGGATGGTTTTTATAGGAATTTGGCACACCAAATCCTGAGCATGTGAATCTTCCACTTGAGGAGAGAGATCATTTGGTGGTGGTAAGTGATTATTTTGTTAATATATCAATCTTTATAATGTAATTTCTATATATTAATGTCTTTACTTGTTATTGTAACAACTGAAGCTTGACCAAGAACTAAATAGGAGGAGCAACCCTAAAATTCAAAGTAAATGAGTGTCATACACATCTCCATCCCCCAAAACAACAAATTCCACCCATATATTTTCTTCACCTAGAGGGCAATGATTTTTGATTGGGGTCCTTTGTTGTATGCTTATATGGCATTTTTGGACATATTTTGTATTGCATATACTTGACATTATATGCCTATATGGAATTCTTGTAAGCCTATATGTCTATTATATATATATTATACTTATATCTACATATATTGATGTATTCCTACATGGCTATTTGGTTAATACAAATCTTTTTTATTGTTGGTGTCCATATTTTCATTATAAATCTATGCTTCAATAGATATTTATAGATGGTTTACTTCAAATATTTAAAATCCAAGTGTTTTCCATGCACCCTTCTTTTCTATAATTGTAGATATATAATAAAGTTTAAACATTATTCTCCTGTAAGATTATTGAACATTAAATCAATCATATGAATATAGTAATGCTTTATGCTTCATGTGCTTCACAAAGGAAATTCATGCTTCATGCTCCATGCTTCATGTGTATGCTTCATGCTTATATCATTGAGGAAGACATCTACCATTCCACATGTACACTTCATGCTACCATTCGCTTATATGCTTCATGCTTCATGTATTACATAGATAAAGAAAACATCATAAAACTATTGACAAAAGAAAATGGAAAGTAACAACTAAGTCTCACAAAAAGAAACTCAAGGCATGCAAGTCTTATTAAAGATCATAAGAGCATTGGATTATTGGAGATTAAGATACCATGAATCAACCTTCCCAATAGAAAACTTCATAGATAGTCATTCTATTTCTAAATATGAATTCAAACCCAATAATTACAAGAATGCAACTTTAAAAGTTAAAATTGCATGCTTACAATAGTTGATAAACAACTTTAAGAGACATGCATGATAGAAATAGAACCAAATAAAAGTTCAAGAATTTCCTTTTCCCCAAGCATATTTTAAAAGTTACAAATACATCAATTTAGGTTCTCACGAATAGTGGTGATATGAATTTGGTTGTGACTTTTCAAAGGCAAAAAGTTGTGACCCTTCAAATAGGAAAGACTATGACCCTTTTATAACGAAGTGTGGTGACCATGCCTAACATATATGTGACCACCTAGACATGTTGGTGCTAATTGTTTGGCCCCATGAAGAACAGAACAAAAAGTAGCCTACCTTGCAACTTTACACTACACGCATCTGATAGTTTTTGGGGCATCAAAAAAAATTCACCACAGAAAAATGACTTGGAGATATCAAAATCTAAGAGAGGTTATTGTAGAGAGGAACTACATGATTGTGTAGCCTTAGAAAAAATGTTTCTAAGTGACATAGTTTCTAAGTAATCACTCGTCAAATTTTTTTGCCCCTTTGCAGTTTGGTCTCTTAAGAGACTTCACCAATACAATGTAGCTTGGACTATTCCAACATGTTTGGTTGTGAAACATGACCTTTCCTAGAATAAACCCACCCATCTAGATGTGTTGGAATATTCAGTTCAGTTGTATGAAAAACAAAATGAAAGTTAAGCCACTTTTCAACTTTACACTACATGCAACTGAGTCATTTTCTATTAACTTAAAAATCTTCACTAGGAGAAAACAACTTGGAGCTATAAAAAATTGAGGGATTCTATTGTAGAGGGGCCCTATGTGATTTCATATCCTTATATGGAATGTTTCTAAGTGCCATAATTTCCATGTAATCGCTCATTAAAGTTTTCTACCCCTTTGCACTTTGGTCTCTTAAGAGACTTCACTCATACAATGTAGCTCAGACTGTTTTGACATGTTTGGGTGCAAAATAGGACCTTGCATAGCATAAACCCACCCATCTAGACATGTTGGAATAGTCGGATTGGTTGTATGATGAACAAAACCAAAGTTACATGACTTTGCAACTTTACACATGCAATTGATCCATTTACATCAAATAAAAACTCTTCACCATAGGAAAATGACTTGGAGTTATCAAAAAATAAGAGAGATTATTGTAGAGGGGGCCTACATGATCCTATAGCCTTAGATTTTTTTTTCTAAGTGCCATGGTTTTTGAGTAATCTCTCGTTGAAGTTTACTGCCCCTTTGCACTTTGGTCTCTTATGAGACTTCACTAGTATAATGTAGCTTAGACTATTCTGACATGTTTGGGTATGAAACAAGACCTTTCCTAGTATAAACCCACCCATTTGTATGTGTTAGAATAGTCAGTTTAGTCTTACAATGAACATAAGAAAAGTTACACCACTTTGAAACTTTACACTACATGCAACTGACCCATTTTCCATCAATCAGAAACTCTTCACCATAGGAAAATGACTTGGAGCTATAAAAAATTGAGAGAGTTTATTGTAGAGGGGCCAGGTACATGATATTGTAGCCTTAGAAAAAATGTTTCTAACTACCACAGTTTGCAAGCAATCACTTGTGAAAGTTTGTTTCCCCTTTGCACTTTGGTCTCTTAAGAGACTTCACTGGTACAATGTAGCTTGAGTTGTTCTAGAATGTTTGGGTGCAAAATAGGACCTTTCTTAGCATAAACCCACCCATCTAGATGGTGTTGGAATAGTTGGTTTGGTCGTACGATAAACAAAATGAAAGTTGCACCACTTTGCAACTTTACACTACATGCAACTGACCCATTTTCCATCAATTGAAAACTCTTCACCACTGCAAAGCAACTTGAAGCTATCAAAAACTGAGAGAGGTTGTTGTAGCAGGGACCTACGTGATCCTGTAGCCTCAGATGGAATTTTTCTAAGAGCCACATTTTTTGAGAAATTACTCATTAAAGTTTTCTGCCCCTTTTCACTTTGGTCTCTTAAGATACTTTACTGGTACAATGTAGCTCAGACTATTCTAGAATGTCTGGGTGTGAAACATGACCTTGCCTAGCATAAACCTACCCATTCGGATGTGTTGGAATAGTCAGTTTGGTCATACAATGAATATAATAAAAGATACACCACTTTGCAACTATTTGACAAGGAACATGAACTATGTGACAAAATGCCTCAATGAGATATGTTTTCGTGGACTACAATGATTGTAGGATATGCATAAAATGGAAAATGTATGGGAAATTTGGTAGCATAGACAAGGGAATGAGCTGTTTGAAAAAATTCCTCAAAGAAATGTGGCCTCATGGTGATGGACATCACCATGAGACCACATTTCCCATCACCATGAGGCCACATTTCTTTGAGGAATTTTTTCAAATAGCTCATTCCCTTGTCTATGATGTTTGATAAAATGCTTTGGTAGGCATGCATAGACAAGGCACATGAACTATTTGACAAAATTCCTCAATAAGATATGTTCTCATGAACTACAATGATTGTAGGATATACTCAAATTTGATTTTTTGAAAAGGATTTAGAAAATTTTAAGAAAATGCAATTTCTAGGTGTAAAACCAAATTCCAAAGCATTTTCCAACATCCCCCGTGTCTATACCAAAATGGAAGCTTTGGAAAGGGGTATACACATCCATAAAAAATTATTGAGAAATGGTGTATTATATTACATAGTTATAACTACTCTCGTAAATATGTATACAAAATATGGAAGCATACACAAGGTAGGTCAATTATTTAACAAAATTCCTCAACGAGATTTGGTTTAAAATGTAATTAGCAAGTGTAAAGAATTGTGTAGCTTAAAGTGTGCCAAGAGGGGATAAGGTTATAATGAGAAACAAATAATTTGATGAACATGGAATATGCATAAAAAATAAATCAAAGCATTGTATTAAGCATGTATGATAAGGGATTATAAAGAAATATAATAGAATTAAGGAAAATGTAAAGAATTGACATACCTAAAAAATAGAGATTTGAATGTAGGAACTACCTAATTATATAGTCTTTTTGTCTTCTTGAATCGAACTCCTCAATAATTTGAGTTTTTCACAATCTTGCTTCCTTTTCAATGTTCAATTGTATATCACACAAATAAAATTACTAACAACAATACAAATAACTAATGTATAATATTAAATTACTACAATTAAATCACAATTAGCATTGCAACACTACGAAAATTAAGACATGAATTGATATATATCAAATTCGATATGAAAACTCTATTATTTCCTCCTTCCTAAGTTGGAAAACCATAGAAAGGTAGTGGAAAGTTCATGCAAAGGTGGTAGAATGTGAAAAATTTGCATGTGCACTTCCCAACAACATCAAAAATCTCTTTTTTGTCAAAAAACACGCAGAATAATAATAGAACATGTGTGCCTAGATCATGGTTGTGTTGAATTTTTTATCATTTTTAGAGCAAGCTAAAACGTGCTTGTGTTATAATGTGAGTGTGTTTTGTCTTGCTATACAAAATGACTATATCTCAATTTCTTCAAAACATGCTCGCATTATGAAAAAAATTATTTTATAAAGGTTCCCCCTCTCTCTCTCCTTAGCCATCCATACCTCCTTATCCATCTAGGTCTCTAACTTAACCCTAACCCCTATCCCTAGAGCATCAAACCTCAACTCTTAAACCTTAAATCCTAAACCTTATCCCTAAACCCTCAACCCTGGACACTATGCCTTAAACCCTAATCCCTCAACCCTCAACCCTATACCCTTAAACCCTTAAACCCTTAATACC
>VDFB02135612.1:0-14642 GCA_007258455.2 Sequoia sempervirens | reverse complement strand
TGATAGGAGTCAATTCAAACAACAATCAATGTCTTAAATATATGTTGATATGTATGCCTATGCATAGGAATTGAGGTCAAACACCATATTGAGGTGCACATATAATTGTGAAGACAATTTGTTTTGACGATTTCACAATACATAGGTGCACACTCCAATATAGGAGATCTTTGTTTTTCTTCTATATAGAGGTGCACGTGTGATAAAGGGAAATTCAAGGTGCAAATTGAAAATTCCATTTTGTTTTGTGAGGCATGTGTGTGATAAGGGGAAATATATATGCATATGTTTTGTGAATTATGAATTGCATTGAGGAGGGCACACCTATCTAGGACTTGATAAGGATGTACACCTATGAATAGATAGTTGAACAACATGTGAAAGAGGATAATCTAAAATGGAAGATGATGGCATCCATTTCAAATGGTTGTGATTGTTCCACGCTAAAATAAGATTGCTATATGTATTGGAGTGAGCAGCAATACAAGGAGTACAAACAAAATTATCTTTTTATAGCAGATTCAATAGTGATATTTTTAGAAGATTTTGGTGCTTGATCAAGGAGTTGGTTTTCTACTTATGTATAAGCTCTATATTCTTTATATCTCGTAAATAGCAAGTTGCTAAAGAAAAATGTAAAATAATGTCAGATTTATAAAACAGAGCAAGACTGTCATTAGCAGAGTTCAGAAAAACAAGGCAGAATTTAATAATAATAGAATTTGTTATAAGCGATTTCAGAGTAAAATCAGCAAAACTAAGCAATTTAGAAGTCAATATTTTATATAAACAACATTAGCCTCAAGATAACATATAATCTACCTTGCACACTAAGTCCAACACAATAATTTGTTTTGTGATTCTTGCACAGGATTAAAACAGTAACAAAGATAAGATGCATAAAGTAAAAGTGGTGAAAGCACGTCCAGGTAATACCAAACCCAAAGACATCACATTGTTGTCTTTATTCATATTCTACTAATTTAAAAATCTGATTTCCTAAGCTTGTCTATTTTCTATTTTTTCTGAATTGATTTTCTTGGGATTTTGGCCAATTGATTGTTGTTCACAATTTTAGCAACATTGTTTCATAACTTACGCCAGTTAACCATAAAGCATGCCTAGCAGAAAACAGCTTGAAATAATAGAAATAAGACTTCAAAAATATATTTAAGGATAGTAAAATGCAGAACATGATAATGCTGTGAAAAACTAACCATAGCAGCAAAAAACATGTTTTAACTTTTTAAAATTATTCCAACCTAGGTTACATCCATTAATGTTAAATACCATAATTATGTATGCTCATATTTAAAAAGCAGGTAAAGGCTCTTTCTATGGAAGACCATAGACAAAGAACTCTAGATGTGTCCTACATGATAAACCATAGAATCAAACAAATTTTAAAAAGTGACTCGAAAATTGTCTGAACTTCAAAATGTACAAGTGATGTCCAAGCAAGAATACAGAAAACATCCAGAAGCAATTAGTACAAGACAAGAAACTTCAAGGGGACTCAACTAATGGGGACCTTTAAAATCAAGTGATTGTCTATATGGGAAACAACAGAAGAATGTGCTTTAAGAAGTCTTAAATGTTTTTTTGGGCTTGCTAAGCATTTTTAATAAATGATATAATCTAATCTCCCTGTCTAATATTGATCAGAAGGAAATTTCAAAAATCTTAGCATTGTACATCAACTTGAATATGAAAATCATGACTGCTCTAAGTCATCTTAATATCTATGCTTGTATTTAACACAATCCGCACAACTACAATTTCTACTTGGCCGCTATAGCTTAACACAATAAAATTTATGCAATCACGATTGTTAATTGTGAATTTAGGTTGAATCAAAATTTAATTGAGCAGCCCCATGTGCAATAAATAAAGCCAATCAGAGGATTTTCCAATGTTGAAGCTCCCAATATTTGTAGTTTTCTTTTGAGCACCATGATGGCCTTGACAGGACTCTGAAGCTACACTCGCATTTCAAGACCCTCTCGTTGATACTCAATTATGATTGTCCTTGATGACAAACTTCTCTATAGCTTCAGATGATTCTCTCAGCTTAGTTATATTCAGTTGGTCTCTAATTTGAAGTGGATAGTTTTCATTCATGCTTTCTGTGATCAGTTTACTCTCTTGGCATACTTGACTTCTATTTTAGTTTCAGTGCTTAGTTTTTATTTTTATCTCTTGATGGTACTGATATGCTTGTGTTCTTTGACAGCGACAGGTTATTTTAATGGTTTCAGGGTTATTGTCAGATTCAATATTTCATGTTCATGATCTTCTCTCTGTCAGGTACTTCATTGGATTAGTATTTCAATCCAGTTTGGTATTGCTCATGGTAATCTTTTTAATGATCATCTTGGTGACTATATCTTTGGCAAGTTATTTCATGTTTAAATGTAAGACAATTTTCATGTTTAAATGCAAGAAAATTTGCAAAGTTATTTAAATTCTTTTGGCCATCCACTCTCCATGGTCACATTGACATTGACTTAAGATGGTGAGTTTGTCAACCTTCATGGCAAATCTTTTAAAGGTCCTTATTGCAAGATTTTTTTTTTAAAAAGGTTATATGGAATTGAGGTTTGTTTTATCTCTATACATAAGTTTTACTTCACTCAAGTCTTCATTTGGTGTGGTCGACCTCTTGGCAACTATCATATGGATATTTGATTTGGCAATAATTATTGTATGGTCGGGCTTCTTGTACAACGACCAAATCTTAAAGACATTGTTTTTGCTTTGAGTCTTGCGTGGACTTCAACTCCATTTCATTATTGCTAAACCATCGAATGATGTGAAAAGAGTTTAGGGCATAATTCGTGGTTATCTCTTCTATCTTTGAAATGATTAAGAAACCCTATTTCTGGCACTGCCATGGAGAGATTCTTCTATTGATGGTTTTTGACAGTCATTTTTATCATGATAGTTGCTTCAACGTGTTTACCATATGCATGTGTAGGAATCTTTTCATATGTTTCTGGCTGGTTCATGCAATTATCAGATATAAAACATGGACAACCTTTTGGGTATGTGTTCTTTTGTTATTTCTTTAGCTCAACTAGGTAACAAATGCTATTATGATCACATTCAGATTTTTCATGGGGTTTACTTCTTTCTTCAAAAGTTGAATCAAGATGCAATGAGACTTTTCTATCAAAATTTTAAGTAACTTGAAGTGGGTACATTTTTGAAAATTGCAATATTCAAATTCGGCATTTAGTGAATGGACTTAAGTGTGGATCTTTGATAGCATCAAATAATTTTTTAAAAGGGCTTCGAAATGCCTCAAATTTAAAATGGGTAAGCTGCTGGCACCTGTACTGGTTTCCGCGCTGTTACACGCCTTCGCTCGCCATTCGATCTCTCAACAATAGTTACTGTGATTTCATTATTTTCTACCTAAGAAGAATATTGATTAGGTATTCTTAAATTTAAATTATATCCAATTCACATTTGCAGAGGGTTCTGAAATTCAAACCTGGTAGACGCGGCTCTTTGATTACCTTCGCCATTATGTGTTCATGGCTATTTTCAAATCTTGGGTATTCTAAAAATGAAATTTTATTAAAAAGTTTTTTTTCAAAAATTTATTTGGGCACTTGGGTTATCAACAATTTGTTTCAAATTGATATCAAATGCATTTGATTATGTTATGACTATTTTTAGCGGCATGTTCCCTCGGAGCAAGTGTCGATTTACTCGAAGAGCATTGTCTTCACCAAAAACTATTCTACCCAAAATTAAGCACATCAAGACAGATTATTTGTCATTTATCCAAAAAGGGAGCTTTTATTGTCTTTACCTCGTGATCCATTGGATCTTGACATTTTTGAAGATTCTTGAAGTCTTGATTACCTAAAAATGTTGTATAAAATGGAACAGAAAACATTTTTTCTGTTCTGGCACTATTATTGTAATTCTGAGATGACCTTGGCTGTATGAAATGTATTGAAAAATCTGCATAAAAATAAGAACATAAAAGGTAGAGATGTTGTAAAAAAATATCTTCTCTATGAAGTATTTTAAGGACTCAAGCTTTGGTTCCTTAAGGTATTTTGTAGATGAGAGAACATAGTTGTTTATGCTTTACTGAAAATAGAGTAATCCTCTGAGCTATCATTATTGTTCAAAAAAGAATAAGTCAAGGGTTTTGTACTCCCGAGATAGTGGTCTCTAAAATGAGGGGTTTTAAAGTTCCAGAGTGGTGCTTCTAAACTGGCCTTATGGGCGCAATGTAAACAAGGGTTTTATCAGTTTCTACAAGGCAATTCTATGGAGTGGCTTTTTCTTCCCCGATTCGTGGTTTTCCACTCAACAAAAATTTTGTTCATCTCTTTGTTTATGTGATTTCTCTATTCCATGTTGTTGTTAGTGTTTTTAAATTCTCAATTGTGCATGCAAAAGATTACATTCAATACATGAATGACTTAATCTTTATATTGAGATCAAAGTATAAATATGTTTTAACTTTCATTTTGAGCAACGAATATCATTTTGGATTCACACTAATTCACCCCCCCCTCTCAGTGTCTCTTTTAACTCCAACAATTGGTATCAGAGCGTAGGGTCCTTTGATTGGTGTTATTCACCTTGGATTGATTCTGGTTTTGGAGTCTTTTAAATGGCACAGTCTAAAGACGGTGCCTCTGTAACCAGAGCTCCGTTATTCGATGGAATAGATTATGTGTTTTGGAAAATCAGAATGGAAGCTTTTCTTATTTCTTTTGATGTCAATGTTTGGAGCATAGTTTTAAATGCATACAATGTACCAGCCTCTATTCCCACTGATCCTGCTAAGAAAAAGAGGTATGAAACAAATGCCAGAGCTAAGCATGCCATCCTGTGTGGTCTAACTAAAGACGCGTTCATTAAAGTCATGCATTGCAAATCTGCTCATGAAATCTGGGAAATACTTGAAACTATATATCAAGGGAATGAGAAAGTCAAACTGTCAAAAATCATTACACTCAAACATCAGTTTGAGGAGATGAAAATGAAAGATGATGAAAAAGTGGCTAAATATTTCCTAAGAGTTGATGAAGTTGTCAATGCCATGAAAGGTTTAGGTCAAGAGGTTAATGAATTTGATGTGGTCAAAAAGGTCATTAGAACCTTACCATCAAAATTTGAATCTAAGGTTTCAGCCCTAGAAGAAAAGAAACACTTTGATCAGCTTACCTTAGACAACCTGCAAGGAATACTTACTGCCTATGAAATGAGAACTAGCAAAAACACCTCAACTGGAAAAGAAACTACCTTTAACACTAAAAAGAAAGAAAAGGTCAAAGTTAGTGAATCAGAGTTGTCTAATTCTAAAGAATCCAATTTTGTTAGAAAACTCAAGAAGGGTTTAGGAAGATACAAGGGAAAACTTCCCTTTAAATGTTTCAACTACGGTAAAATAGGTCACTTTGCTGCAAAGTGTCCCTATGATGATCAAATCTATGACAACGAGACAACTGAAAAATAGCCTAAGAAGAAGGTTTTCAAACCTAAAGGAAACTTTAATTTCAAAAAGAAGAAAATTATGTTTAGGAAGGATGAATCTGACATTGAATCTAAAGATTCATCAGCCGAAGAAGATGAAACTTTGTTCATGGCTGAAATCACTCAGCAACATGATTCTAATGCTATTGATATTGAAGAAGGTGTTGTAGACCTTGAAAGTGAATTGAAATGTGCTTTACAAGAGGTCAGAAAACTCAAAAAACAAGTTCTTGCACAAGAACATAAACCAGATCTAGATGTGGTCTCTCTGAAAACTCAGCTTGAAGAAGCCAAAAGAGTTGAAGACTATCTTTGATAGACTGTTAGCTGCAAAGATCAAGAAATTCAAAAACTAGAACAAGAAGTTGTCAGAATTAGGAAGGAAAATGAAAAATATGAAAGCACTCTAAAACTAAATGAGATGCTCAGCAAGCAGAAAATGCTTAATGATAAAACTGGTATTGGTTTTGAAAAGGGTGAGTGTTCAAGTGACAATGTAAAACAAAACCCCTCTTTTGATGTCAAATGCTCAAGTTCAAGTCTCTCAGGTTCTGGTAAAAACCATGGTCAGATTTTAAGAGGTAATAGACCCTCTTACAGCTTTAATTCTTTCTTCTATGGTTATTGCTTTTTCTGCAACAGATTCGGCCATAAGGCGAGCACATGTAGATTTATGAATTCTAGAACACCCAGGTTTGGTCTTAGACAACATTACGGTTTTGGTAGATAGATCAGATGCTTTAAATGTAATACTTTGGGACATTCTGTCAAGCAGTGCAGAACTGATCTGCAATCTAAACAACAGAATTTTAAAAAGTTCTGGAAACCTAAGTCTGTCAACAATATTGAGCAATCTATGTTTATTCAGACTGCTTTTCATTCCAAGAAAAAGGACTTAGGGGTCCTGGACAGTGGATGTTCAAAGCATATGACTGGCGACAAAGGTAAATTTATAAATCTTGAAGATTATGTAGGTGGGTATGTTAAGTTTGGTGATAACTCTGGTATTCAAATCAAAGGTAAGGGTTCACTTCTTTTGAATGAGGACACTCCTATCTACAATGTGTACTATGTGGAAGGTCTCAAGCACAATCTATTAAGCGTTAGTCAAATCTATGATAGTGGTTATCATGTACTTTTCACTTCGCAGGGATGTGAGATTAAGAACAAGCTTGGAAAAGCTATTGCAGCTGGAAGGAGGACAAAAGGAAATGTGTACAATCTTCTCGACACATCAAGCAATGACAATAATCAAGGTATGTGTTTAATGGGCCAAATTGAAGAGAGCTGGTTATGGCATAAAAGGCTAGGACACATAAATTTTGAAAATCTAGTTAGAATTAGTAAAAATTAGAATGTTAGAGGTTTACCAGTTCTTAGCAAGCTTGAAAACTCTATGTGCAAAGAGTGCTTAAGTGGTAAACAAACTAAAATCAGCTTTAAAACAAAAGAACATTCTTCTTCGAAACCTTTATAGCTTACAGTGCATACTGATTTATGTGGACCAACTAGAACTAGGTCTATTAATGGTGAAAGGTACTTTATGCTATTTGTGGATGATTATACAAGAATGGTTTGGGTCACTTTTCTTAAGCACAAATCAGAAGCTTTTGAAGGTTTAAAATCTTTCGCAAATTGGTTGAGAAAGAATCAAATTTGAAACTTAAATGTTTGTGATCTGACAAAGGAGGTGAGTTCACCTCTCAAGAATTTATAGATTATTGTAAACAGCACGGCATTAAAAGACAGTATGTTGCAACTAAAACACCTCAACAAAATGAGGTTGTTGAACGTAAGAATAGAACTATAAAAGAAATGGCTAAAACCATGCTTGATGAAGCTAAATTGTTTGACATTTATTGGAAAGAAGTTGTTCATATAGCTGTTTACATTTTGAATAGAGTGTAGCTTAGGGTGAAGTCTAAACACACTCTGTATGAATTATGGTATGGAAGAACTGCTTCTGTCAAATACTTTAAAATTTTTGGAAGTAAATGTTTTATTAAAAAGGATGATGATAATCTTGGCAGCTTTCAATCAAAGTCTGATGAAGGTATCTTTTTGGGATATTCAACTCACAGCAAAGCTTATAAATGTCTTAACATAAGGCTTAACAAGATTGTTGAAGCTGTGAATGTTAAATTTGATGAAAGTTTGCATTTAGATGCTGATACATTGTAGGATAATGAGGAAGATATTCTTGAAATTGAATCCAATCCAGAAGAAGCTGAAACAGCAAAGCCTATTGCTGAATCAGCAAACCCTAAAAATGAAAATGCAAGTCCTGAGAAGGTTGCATCAAAAGCTCCTTCAAAGACTGTAGCTAAATATCATCCCAAAGATCAGATTATTGGGGATAAGAATGCAGGAGTTCAAACCAGAAGAAGGGTTGCAGAATCTGATGAAAAGGCACAAATTGCTTTCTGTTTAGTTACTTAGTTTGAACCTAAATTTTTTAATGAAGCTCTCACAGATTTATGTTGGGTTAATGCTATGCAGGAAGAAATTGATCAAATTGAGAAAAATCAGACTTGGGAGTTAGTCCCAAGACCAGATGACAAGAATGTCATTGGAGGTAAATGGATTTACAGAAATAAACTTGATGAAAATGACAATGTTATTCGCAATAAAGCAAGATTTGTTTGCAAAGGCTATGCTCAGCAAGAAGGTATTGACTTTGGTGAAACCTTTGCACCTGTTGCTAGATTAGAGTCCATCAGAATATTCTTAGCTTATTTTGTTTACAAAAACTTTACTGTTTATCAAATGGACGTCAAAACTGCTTTTCTGAATGGCTTTTTAGATGAAGAGGTATATGTTGAACAGCCTGAAGGATTTATATGCAAAGATAAGCCTAATCATGTTTACAGGTTGAAAAAGGCTCTCTATGGCTTAAAACAAGTTCCTAGAGCTTGGTACTCAAGGCTGGACAGTCATTTAATTTCTAATGGCTTTGTTAGAGGAGGTGTAGACAGTAATCTATATGTTAAAACTGAAGGTTCTAATATTTTGGTTGTTGAAATTTACGTTGATGACACTATCTTTTGCTGCAATAATGTTATTTTAAGTAAGAAGTTCTCACAACTAATGGAATCCGAGTTTGAAATGTCTATGTTAGGTGAATTAAACTTCTTTTTGGGTCTTCAAATCTCTCAATGTGAGAATGGAATATTTCTTTCTCAAACTAAATATGCTCGAGAGATGCTTAAGAAATTTAAAATGGATGAATGTCATCCAGTTAGCACTCCAATGGCTACAGGATGCAAACTTACTAAAACAGATGATTCTCCTGATTCAAATCAAACAGAATATAGATCAATGATTGGCAGTCTTCTATATTTAACTGCCTCTAGACCTGACCTTATGCATGCAGTTTGCATAGTTGCACGTTTTCAGGCATCACCTAAAGAATCTCATGTTACTGCTGTTAAAAGGATCTTTAAATACATTCAAGGCACTCTTGACTATGGTCTTTGGTATCCTAGGAGCAGTGATTTCACTTTGATTGCATATACTGATGCTAACTAGGCTGGTTGTCTAGTTGATAGGAAAAGCACCAGTGGTGTTGCTTTCTTTCTTGGTGATCGTTTAGTGTCATGGCACAACAAGAAACAAGAATCAATTTCTCTTTCCACTGCTGAAGCTGAATACATTGCTACCACTTCATGTTGTACACAAGTACTGTGGATGAGTCAGACTCTTTATGATATGGGTATTGTTGATTCTAAACCTGTTACCATTCTCTGTGATAACACTAGTGCAATAAATATTTCAAAAAATCTTGTCATGCACTCTCGCACTAAACATATTACTATCAAGTTTCACTTTCTTCGTGAAAAGGTTTTGGCTAATGAAGTCTGCTTACAGTTTGTTGGTTCACAAGACTAGGTGGCTGATATTTTCACTAAGCCCTTAGCTAAAGAATTGTTTGAGAGGCTGAGGCTTCGATTGGGAGTTATCTCTCAATCATTACTTCACTAATTTACCATGCTTTGTGACAGGGGGAGCAAGTTCTTTGACTTATTTACTTATAGCTCTCCTCCATTCTAGATTGTTGCACTATTACTCTTTATTTGCAGCTGGTACTCTTTATTATTCGTGTTTGGCTTCTCAGTTGTGTTTCATGGCATTGCACAATCCTCTCTTCATTTCTTTGTCATTGAGGAAAAAAGGGGGAGAGTCTTTTGTGTTTTGCCATCAAGGACAAAGGGGGAGTTTGTTGATACTCAATTATGATTGTCCTTAATGACAAAATTCTCTATAGTTTCAGATGATTCTCTTAGCTTGGTTATATTCAGTTGGTCTCTAATTTGCAGTGGACAGTTTTCATTTAGGCTTTCTATGATCAATTTACTCTCTTGGCATACTTGGCTTCTATTTTAGTTTCAGTGCTCAGTTTGTATTTTTATCTCTTGACGGTACTAATCTGCTTGTGTTCTTTGATAGTGAAAGGTTATTTTAATGGTTTCGTTATTGTCAAATTTAGTATTTCATGTTCATGATCTTCTCTCTCTCACGTAATTTCCATTGGATCGTAAGATTTCAATCCAAATTGTATCGATCATGGTAATCTTTTAATGATCATCTTGGTGATCATATCTTGGAAAGTTATTTCATGCAGTTTAAAATGCAAGACAATTTTCATGTTTAAAATGCAAGACAATTTGCAAAGTTATTTAAATTCTTTTGGCCATCTCAAGCTCATGGTCAAGCATTTGACATTGACTTAAGATGGTGAGGTCGCCAACCTTCATGGCAAAATCTTTAAAGGTCCTTTTTTATTGCAAGCATTTTTTTTAAAAAGGTTATATGGAACTGAGGTTTGATTTATCTCATATACATAAGTTTTTACTTCACCTCGCTTCATTTGGTGTGGTCAATTCTCCTTGGAAACCATCATATGGGTATTTTATTTGGCAATAATTCATTGTATGGTCGCTTCTTGAAAATCACCAAATCTTAAAGACATTGTTTTGCTTTGAGTCTTTATGGACTCCATTTCATTATTGCTAAAAACCATCAATGATGCAAAAGAGTTTAGGGCAGAATTGGTGGTTATCTCTTCTATCTTTGAAATGATTAAGAAACCCTATTTCTGGCACCGCCATGGAGAGATTCTTCTATTGATGGTTTTTGACAGTCGTTTTTATCATGATAGTTGCTTCACCGTGTTTACCATATGCTTGTGGAGGAATCTTTTCATACGTTTCTGGCTGGTTCATGGCATTATTAGAAATAAAACGTGGACAACCTTTTGGGTACATGTTCTTTTGTTATTTCTTCAGCTCGGCCAGGTAATAAATGCTATTATGATCACATTCAGATTTGTCATGTTTACTTGTCTTCTCAAAGTCGAATCTGCATGCAATGAGACTTTTTTTTTCTGTCAAAAATTTTATGAATTAAAGTGGGTGCATTTTTTAAAAAATTGCAATATTCAGCTGCATTTAGTGAATGGACTTTAAGTGGATCTTTGACAGCATCAAATCATTTTTTAAAAGGGTTTGAAATGCCTCAGTTAAATGGGTGTTGCTATCTATGTTCTATTCTTGGTAGTTATAATTTTCTGTTCATGGGTTATCATGATCTTCGAATTACCAGCAGTTACTTTGCAGATTTATTATTTTTCTGATCATGGGTATTTTGGAAAAGAAGAATACTGATTGGGGTATTCTAAAAATTAAATGATATCCATTCATATTTGTAGAGGGTTCTTGAAATTCTAAAATTGGGTAGACGTGCTCTTTGATTACCTTTTAGTTACTATGCGAAATCTTTTACAAAAGTTATTTTTCAGATCTTGGGTATTTTGAAAATGAAATTTTATTAAAAAGGTTTTTTTTTCAAAAATTTATTTGGGCACTTGGGTTATCAACAAGTTGTTTCAAATTGATATCAAATGCATTTGATTATGTTATGACTATTTTTAGTAGATGTCTTTGAGCAAGTGTCGAGATTTACTCTTAAAAAAGCATGGTCTTTCAGTCAAAAACTATTCTACCCAACTATTACTATTGAAGACAGAGATTATTTGTCATTTATTCAAAAGGGAGCTTTTATTGTCTTTACTCAGATCCATTGACCTTGAAATGTTTTGAAGACTTGTTACCTGGAAATGATGTATAAATGTATACAGAAAAACTCTTTTCTGTTCTGGCACTATTATTGTAATTCTGAGATGACTTTGGCTGTATGAAATGTATTGTAAACTCTGCATAAGAAGAAGAATTCAAAAGGCAGAGATGTAAAAATTTCTTTTCTATGAAGTATTTTAAGGACTCAAGTTTTGAATCCTTAAGGTATTCTGTAGACGAGAAAGTAGACATGTTTTGTGCTTTACTAAAAACAGAGTAATCCTCTGAGTTATCATTATTGTTCAAAAAACATAAGTTGAAGGATTTTGTACTCCCTGAGATAGTGGTCTCTAAAACGAGGGGTTGGTGCTCCTTGAGTGGGTGCTCTAAAACTAGCCTATAAGGCAATGTAAACAGTGGTTTTTGATTAAGCCTACAAGGCACTTATGGAGTGGTTTTTCTTCCTTGATTCAGGGTTTTCCACTCGACAAAAATTCTTGTGCATCTTTGTTTCTTTGTGATTGCTCTTCTATTCCGTGCTGCTGTTCAGTTTGTTTAAATTTTCAATTGTGCATGCAAAGATTACATTCAATACATGAATGACTTAATCTTAATATTGAGATCAAAGTTTTAAATATGTATCTTTTGAGCAACAAATATCATTTTAGATTCACAATGATTCACCCCCCCTCTCAGTGTCTCTTTTCACTCCAACACTTTCATGGTTTCTTTTTGTTCTGAAATTTGATCTCCTTCTTTCAGGCCTGCTCTTTTGCGCTCCTTGGTCCTAGTATTATAGTTGATGTTTTGATTGATCAAATCTCCCTCCCTAAATTTTGTGTGTTTTATTAATGAGAAAAATAAATTGGAAACAACAGAACTTGAAAATTTCTATAGCAAGACATGTGACTGGTCAAATGAAAGAAAGTTGTAAGCTTCTTGGTATAAAACAACTGAGAAGTTGTATAATTTATGCATGTGGATAGCCAGAACAGATCAACAAAGTAAGAGTGCATTGACAAGTAACACAGACACTGTCAGTCCCAAGAAAAAAAGATGCACCACATAAATCATGAAACCAGTTTGAGAGAAGTCCAAACCAAGAAGCTATAGAGTACAAGTTGATCACAAGAGAAAAGGAAAAAAACTTGGCATGAAGTAGCTACCATGGAATTTCCTAAAGAGTGTTTGAGATTGATAGTGCTCTGGAGTGCAGGTCCAAAGCTTTACGACAATCAAACAATGTTTAAATTCCATACCAAAATTACTCAGAATTTTGATAATATCTTTTCAGCCCTCAAATTTGCTCAAAATAAAATGAATCACGGCAACAAAATTACACTTCTGACATGAAAATTACGAAACCAGGAAAATAAAGATTCCAGAAAAACCCTTAAGCCGCCAAAACCCTACAAATATACGTTTAAAACTATTCTACTTTTCAAAACCGCCGAGAGCTTCTACAAAAGGTAGAAATTCTAGTTACAAATTTCAAAACAAACACGCATCAAGAAAAAGAATAATATGAATTTCACCTCACCATCCCAAAGTCAACAAAATCTTCTGTAAAATCATGTACTCCACATGCCGGATTTTCACATTTGTTATCCCATCCATGGCGTAATTATCATTATCCCGACAAACTCTCTGTCTTTTGGAAGCCCTCAATCCCGCTATCTCTCCCTCCAAGTGCTCCATCTCCTCACTCCAGCCATGAAGAAACTGGTAAGCTTATCATAGTACCAAAAATCTATATTTTGGGATTAACCTGGCAAACCAAAACACAAGATTTTTTCAATTAATCGAGTAAAAACATGGTTTAAAGTTTGAGAAAGAATTGGGAAGAAAATGTTGCATAAACGGGAAAAAACAGTCACAAACTCTAAATCTTAACCATAATTTTTTGTTAAAAAACGTCAGAAATCAATTTGCCTCTTTAATGGCCAAAAACACTGCCAAAAACCCCACATTCTCACCTCTATCTGCCAAGCAAGCTTTTCATGCCTATTTGTGAGTCGGTTAAAGGAACACCGTAGTATGCATGAATGTGAAATGTGGAAACATAGACAATACAAGTGAATCACCTTGAAAAACCCCCAACAAATTAACCTCTACACATGCTCAGAATCTGTATAATAAGGTGTCAAACATGCTATGATCAGACGCACGTGTTCCCTGCCTTCGCTTGACTAGCTCAAACATTAGGTTTGATTTTAATTATTCCCCTTGCTAGCTTCTGATTGGTGACAAGATTGTTTTTTTCTAATTTGTAAATGAAAAAAATGTAAAAACCCCAGCAATAAATGGACCGACCAATCAAGAAATTTAGCCAAGAAAACTAAAATTACATTTTAATAGCGAAATTCACTGAACCATAGGTTAAAACATTGTACGTGATTCCCGAAAAATGATTAATTGAAAAATTTGCATATCAAAAACATTAGTCTCCGCCTATTAGGCAGGACTAAAAATACTAGACCAACTATTTACATTTTACATTTAGTTCATTAGAAGAAAGTTAATCTAAATTGCATAATCAAAAGAGAATGAACATTATCTACATTAACTTTATCAAGCCAAGTGTAGAAACCTTTTAGTTTCCTAGAGGAAGACTATTTTAGTTTCTTATGCTCTAGAATGGAAGGAGTATATGGAATGATGGGTTTGACTACTTTTGCAAGTGGGATGATTTGCTGCAATAATCAGATGTAAATCAAATATCATATTTTTTTATTTTTTCCACAAATAAGGATGGATGGTAGGGGAGAGGGGTCTATAATGGAGCAGGGTCCAATAGTGGGCATAGAAGTAGTCCTTAGTTGGTCTCATAGTGAACCATTTTATTGTTCAATTGCAAAACACTTTTTATCCATAAAGCACACAAAGTGACAAATCATGTGATGCCACATCAGCGCACCAATAAAACATGACTTAGTGCACCACTATCAGTCTTGTTGATGGTGTTTTCTGCACAGCAACAAATCAGACAGAATACAATATTATATCTCTCTTTAAAGGTTATTTTCAACAATAAATCACTGAAAATCACCCCAAGGTCTCTCG
>VDFB02135611.1:0-14546 GCA_007258455.2 Sequoia sempervirens | reverse complement strand
TGAGGAGATTTGTGTTAGTCTTCTTCGACGACATTTTGGTTTATAGCAGGTCATGGGAGGAGCATCTGGCTCATTTGGACACAGTCTTGGGTATCTTAGCAGATGAGTCTTTCTATGCTAAGGAATCCAAGTGCGAGCTTGGCATGGAGGAGTTGTTATATCTGGGGCACATCATCAGTGCCAAGGGAGTGAGTATGGACCCTGAAAAGGTCCGAGCTATTGTTGACTGGCCTGTACCTGAGAACCTTACGCAGCTCAGAGGGTTCATTGGGTTGTGTGCATTCTACAGGAGATTTGTTAGCGGGTTCTCACGTCACGCCGCACCCCTTACAGACTTGACGAAGAAGGGGGCTTTTCAGTGGTCACCACAGGCGCAGGAGTGCTTTGACAGGTTTAAGGTGATCATGACTTAATGTCCGGTGCTAGCATTGCCTGACTTTTCGAAGTCATTTGATTTATTCTGTGATGCTTCAGGGGAGGGCATTGGTGCCGCTTTGATGCAGGAGCGTCATCCGATTGCATTTGAGAGCAGGAAACTCAGGGGTCCTGAGAGATTTTACAGTATATATGACAAGGAGATGTTAGCCATTATGCATGCATTGGCTAAGTTTAGGCAGTATCTGGTAGGCAGCAAATTCAGTGTTCGTACAGATCATAACAGCCTAAAATATTTCCTTGGACAGCGAGACTTGAACGAGAGGCAGCAGAAATGGGTTAGTAAACTGCAGTCATATGACTTCGATATTACTTTCATTAAGGGGAAGCAGAATATAGTAGCTGACGCCTTGTCTCGTAGACCCCAGTTGAATGCCTTAGCACAGATTACAGAGGATTGGAGGCATCGGATCATTGCAGAGTATGCTAAGAACCCACGGGCTTCTAGCATCGTTGACAGGACAGAGCAGGACGACAGGTATACAGTTGTAGATGACTTGATATTTACAAGGGGCGGATTCTTTTGGTTCCCGACTCTGAGGTACGGACTACAGTTTTGAGAGCCTTTCACGACCTTCCTATGGCGGGCCATCCTGGATACTACAAGACTTACAAAATGGTTCGGGAACGGTTTACTTGGAAAGGGCTGAAAACTGATGTTTTGCAGTATGTCCGTGAGTGTTCTGTATGCCAATAGAACAAGCAGGAGCACACCTATCCTGCTGGATTACTCCAGCCACTTCCGATACCTGATAGGAAGTGGGAGTGTTTATCTATGGACTTTATCACGGGTTTGCCGAAAGCCCAGGGTAAAGATTGCATTTATGTAGTGGTCGATCGGTTGACTAAGTACGCCCATTTTTTCCTCGACATGAAGCCATTTTCACAAAGATCGCATCAAGCAGAGTTGTTCTTCAGAGAGGTTTTCCGATTGCATGGATTGCCTCGGACGATAGTCAGCGATAGAGACAGCCGGTTCATGAGCAACTTTAAGGAGTTGTCTGACTTTAGGGACTCCAGTTTTATTAATCGAAGTACCAAATTTTACCATCCACAGACTGATGGACGCATGCAGATTGTCAATAAGTGGGTGGAAGGTTATTTGCGCAATTATATAGCTGGTCAGCAGAGAGCTTGGGTGAGGTGGATTTACTTGTGCGAGTATTGTTATAACTCGACTCACCATATGACGATACAGATGACCCCCTTCATGGCATTGTACGGGTATGAGGCACCCAATCTTCTGGATTTGATTTTGAGCGATAGCAGAGTGCCGAGTGCAGGTGATATGATGCAGAGTCAGCAGGACATCTTGAGGTCTCTCCGAGACAATATCCAAGAAAATGAATCGAAGATAAGCAGAGGCCGAATGTAAGAGGGTTGAGCCGCAGCTTTGAGGTGTGGGTGATATGGCAGGTACCCCATGTTGCGTACTCGTGATCACCGGGCTTCATCATGAAGAGTGGGCAGTAGAAACTAAACCCCTTGGTCCATTTCAAGGTCGAATGAAAGGGCTTAGGTTGCTTTATGAGTTGGACTTGCCAAACCGAGCAAGGTCCATAATGTATTTCACGCTTCTCGCCTGAAGAAGGCATTGGGTCAGCATGTTGTTCCCTCTCCAGTTTTGCCACCCCTTGATGATGAAGGGAAACTGATACTAGTACCTGAGGCCATCCTTGATATGAGAGAGAGACACCTTCGGAGGCGTGTGATCAGGGAATATCTGGTCAAGTGGAGAGATTTTCCAGTTGAGGATGCTACATGGGAGTCAGAGGAGATTTTACAGCATCCAGAGTTGAGATTGCTTGAGGTCAAGCAATTTCAGGGAGGGCGGACTGTCATGTCCCCATCCTAGTCAGCACAGCTGGTGACGAGGTTAGCCTATCATTTGATCCTCGTAGACTGACAGGAGTGTTCAGAGGATCCCTTTTGGCAGTTGCTCAGTGTTGGTTAGCTCCAGTTTGCAGTGTGTCAGGTTTGGGCCTTCGCAGAATCTTCCAGAGAGTCTTTTCAGAGAACTTTCTATTTTTAGAAAGTTAGGTCAGACGAAAGCTGCTATTTCGGGCAGGGCACCTGGTGCAGTGATTTAGCTCAGATTCGACCCGGTTCAGTAATTGTTTGATTTGACGGAGAAATAAGGAGTAATTACTGAGTTATTAAATATTTAATAATTTGACTTTATTATAAAGTCACTTTATTGAAATATTAAAATATTTAATCATTTGGCTAAGTTATAAAGTATTTAATTATACTTTATATTATATTATTAAAATGTGATTTAATGAGTATTTAATGCTCATTAAAAGGGACGCCAATAATTAAATAAATTCTCCTAAGTCCAAAGTGAAAATTAAATCATTAATTTAAATGATTATTTTAATGGAGAATTAGGTCGAACTTTTCAAAGAAGAATATATTGTTCTTCCCAAGGCAAAATCGAACTATCTTGTTATTATTCAATTTTGTCTTTTGAGCATCTGAGCTTTGGAGTTTGCAAACCCTAGGGTTTCTGGCAAACATCGTTTCTGGAGAACGTAACCTCTTCAGAGATCAGGCATACTGAGGCTGTGAGATACCAGCTGAAGATTGCACTTGGTGATTTCATCCAGAAGTCACAGATTGAGCTTAATCATTTAATCAGACAGAGATTCATCAGTATTCAGCAGAGATTATTCATCTAGCAGTCAAGGCGCACTTTTCAGAGGACATTCATTTGAGATTGGGCACAATTTCCAAAGGCCGTACATTATTCATTATTGCTGCAGACTGGCCGTACTGTACCTGCAGGCCGTACTTCATTCTCTTCAGAGGTTTTCCTTCTGGCATTCAGTTTCCAGCTTCCAGCTTGAGGCGTTGGTTTTGTATTGGACATTTACTGGAGATTTGGCATCGAATTCAGAGACTGGAGATTTGTACTTTCCTGGCCGTACTCAGCATTTATTGCTGCAGCCGCCACTACAGAAAACCAGGTTTTTTCATTAATAATTTCTCTGTCTTTCATCTCTGGCTCCATCTATGTTATTGTAATTGCTCTGGATATTGAATATATTGAGTCGCCTATCATATTTGAGCATAAATTGCCAGTTTTGAATTTATTTAGATTTTATATGAATTTCTTAGAAAAATCGCAGCTATTCATTTTTTGTCAAAAAATCTCAAAATACACAAAAACACAAAACTTGCAAAAAAATCTCAAAACATCAGTTAGGGTTTGAAATCGAGAACCACCAGGGTTCTGGCCAGTAGGGTATGATTGTAAATAAATTGAAATGTGAATGTGATTTTGGCACAAAATCAGGGCAAAATCATTCACCTTGAGAAGCCTTGTTTACCTTGCCATATTTTTATATTCATATAATTTCAGTATCATTGGGAATAACTTTTTGAGAGGTTTTTGAGAAGTGGAAACATTAAAAGCTTTAGGAAATCTCGTGCTAGATATGACTTTGTAATCTATTTGTGAAATTGATTTCTAGCGAAATTTCTAGGCATGAAAATAAAAAAATGTAGCTTTCATTCAGGTTTTCCTAGCCAGATGGGAGATGAATGAATCAGAAGAAAATGATAGTGATGGTATTTGAAATATGGTAGACTCAAAAGTGCAACCAAGAAGATCATTTATCATTGCCAACTGATTGTGTACTTAGTTTGCCATTTGACAATCATACACTTTCAAAAAGCATGAAAGTGAATACTGAAATACATGAAAGACCACAAAAATCCCGCCATATTTATTTGCTGTTTGTGAAAACATGGTTAGCCAAAGACAAATGGATTTCAACACATAATGAATGGAAAGAGATAGAATCATAGAAGCTGCTGTCCACCTATGACGGAACAAGGAGTATGTATTTAACACACAACAATTGCTAGTGCGCATGTGTCAATTGATATGATAGTTTTGAGAGGTGATTGCGGAAAGATAGCAGAGCCAAAAATCTCAATGACATTGTAACCAGCATGTGGCGCACAACACTTGATAAGGTCCAAACGTTGAATAAGCCAATTATCAATATGCCAGATAATAACATCAATATACAAAAATGAAATTGATATCACACATCACAAGAGATGTTTATGGGCCAATATGCCCTAATAACCAGTATATTGAGAAATAGAATAATTACATTTTAGGAAGTCAAACACCATTCAAAATTCCTTAGAGAAGAAGCCACTCAGAGTCATATCTCCATGTTGAGATCTCAACCAAATAAAATACTGTCCATATACTTGACTTGCCATATACAATGATATTTCCCTCCTATGTATAGACTTCCCATGAATGATAATGGGAGGGTAAGCCCATAGTTCCTCAATCTAACAAATTCCACAAGGCACCCATTTGACCTAATTTATTTGAACTAATATAACTAGGGGGAATGCATGCCACATTTTGGTAAGCCCACCACCCCATACATATCATAATATTATATGCCTAGGGGTCTGTAGAAGCTCACATGTGTTACACATTACTTGATGAGGTCCAAGTATGTGATATTTTTAGGTTTACATCATAGTGAAATGGAATGATGGGCGGCAAATAGAAAATGTAATATCCACACAGGGATTGGATACTTTGAGTCCCAACAGCAATTGCTGATGCCTATGATTAGATGCCATGTGTCAACCAATGTGATGGTTTCAAGCAGTCTTTGGTGAAAGAAGAACTCTTTGGGTAGTAAGTAAGCAGGCAATGGTCATAGATGATGAGTGTTGCTTGATGAGTGGCATTGGTTTCAAAAGTCCAGTGAATAAACAAAAAAATCATTAGTCTGGAGCAAGACAACAAAAATAAGTTATCTAATGCATTTGCAAGGTTGCCAAAATGATGTGAAGAGTTTCAATATAATTTATTAGTTCAGGAAAGAGTCGCAAAGGTTAAGGAGTGTCAGTGAATACTTGATTTTCTCAAAAGAGGTTGTAAATCTATGATAAGAACTCCTCCAAGAGGGCAGAAAATATATGTATTAGAAAAATAAATATTGGCACCAACTAACTTAATTTTTAAGGCTTCTGGACAATTATATGCTATTGGGTATCATGTTTACAACTTTACAGTTTGAAATGGTATCATTTAAGGAACAGCTTTTTGTGATAATCCTTCAATTTTATTGTTATGGGAATGTCTGAAATGAAAAGCAATCCACTATATGCAAGCAAAACATTTTATTTGCTTTCGAATTGCTATTTATTGTTTGCTGTAATATACTTCTGTGAATTTGTTATACCCTGTACAGAGTAATTCTAACAAGCTGTTAAGGTTGCAAATTAGACCTGATGCATGTTATCAATCACAATGTAATGAAAACTCAGACAAATTGTTGTTTCTGGAAAGTGTATATATTGAAGCTACTGTGTAGATTAAATAAACACACCCTACAATGTAGTAGGTTATAGTGGGTTTTATATATGCAAGTCTCAAGTGGTTTTCTTGAATGATTAACATTTTAAATGAAACCTGCATAGCTCAGCAAGTTTACCTTTAGTTTACTGTTTTACAAAGAAGGCAGGAAATTCATTGAGTTAAATAGATGGTATGGATTTTAAGTTGCAGGTGAAATAATTTTCAAATATACTTCACTGGAAAACTTGTCCAATAAAGTCTGCTGGCCTTATATTACTTGCATATATGTTTTTTGTATGAATCCTGTAAAATTGTGTTCTTTAGGGCAGTTTGTGATTTCTATATACAGTAAATGATTGTTTTAGAAGATTTATACTAGCACAAATAATGCTGTCTGAAAGTCTTGAATTGTCAATGTGATCAGGACAGACAATGCGATAAAAAATCATTGGAACAGTTCAATTAAAAAGAAGCTTGATTCATATTTGGCATCTTGTTCGGGGACACAGTTTCCAGATTTGCCTATTGTCAATCCTTTGATAATGCCTTCATCATCAAAAGTAGGAGAATTCAATAATGTCAATGGAGGTGGTGAAATGGAAGATATATCTGAATGTAGTCAAGAATCAATATCTACGCTCTGTTGTCATACTGATTCATTAGAGGTGCCTGCTACAGCATCAATGCAAATGGAATGTGAAAGATCAGAATCGCAAAAGGCAACAGACAAGACAAGTTCAGATAATGAATCACACAGCTTGGTTGGACCTCTTTTATCACAATGTTCAGGAAATATGAGTCTGATTCAAAGTGGAGATCCTACACATTTTCATGCTCCTGTATCTGCACCAAGGTTGCTTGTATCGTCGTTTGAAACAAATGAGCTTGCTGAGTCTGTTATAACAGGAAGTAGCTGTTCTCTAGGTAGTCCCAAAGAAGTCTCTGAAACAATAAATGTTTTTGCAACTGGGCCTTTAGGAGATCATGTATCTTTTGCCTCTGAGGTGGTAAAGTCTGCTTCTTCTGGAGAAGATAAGATCTTATCTTCAAATTTTTACACAAGTCAGCTTGAAAATACTAGTAGTATAGTTGGTATGCCACATAGCCTATGTGAATCAGCTTTCCCTCTTTCTTTGCCTCCAGTTTGTTCAGGTTACTCTGATATAGTGTTGAGCAGTAGTGTTGGTCTTGGAGACAGAGCATGCTCAATGGAAATGCCTCCTCCAACTTCAAATGGCACTGTGTGTCATGATGTTTGCTCTCAGTCTGCCTCAGATATTCATCACAGTTATCAGCAATTTCCAGATCACCTGTCTAATGTTTGGAATCTTCATATTGACTCTCACATTGATAGTTCTGTTCCAGTTGTTGTTTCCTTGGCACCAAATGATACTGAAGGTAGTCAAATGAATACGAAAGAGGAGATTTCCTATGTACAATCAGATGATCCCGATTTGGGCACTTTGTTCTATGAGCCCCCACGCCTTCCTAGCTTGGATAACCCATTTGTTAACTGTGATCTTATTAATTCATGCAACTTTATTCAGCAGGCATACAGTCCACTTGGTGTCCGCCAAATGATAATGTCATCAGTTAACTGTTCTATTCCATTCACACCATGGGGTTCCCCTTTCTGTGATGAAAGCCCAGAGGCTTTATTAAAGAGTGCTGCTAAGACCTTTAGAAGTACACCTTCCATATTGAGGAAACGACAACGTGAAAGTTCAAATCTGTTACAGGAAAACCACAATGATAAAAGAGTGGCAAGTGAAATAGATTTTGGATCTCTTCTTTCTCCATGTTTATTAGAGAAAAAGGATAGTGCATTGCTGGATGCTTCTACTGCAGATTTTCAAATATGCTCTGCGGAAGATGACACTTTGCTCCCTGTAAATAGAAAAGCAATTACTGTCTCCCCACCATATTCTATAAAACAAAAAACTACAGAAGCTGCAAAGTTCAAGGAGAAGCAATTAGTCTATGCTCTTGAGGATACAAATAATATGAAATTTGAAGATATTGGAGTCATTGGTAGCAGTGAACCTGACAGTAGACAGATTGACAGAGATGCAATAATCAGAGGGAATGCTAAGTCAGGTTTAAAACATGTATGTATTTGTTGCTCAGGTGATAAGTTGGAAGATATACAAGGTGTTATTATCTTGTTTTGTATGATGGTTATATGCTGCTTGTTAATTGTCATCTTGCTTCCTTGCTTTTCTTAAAATTCTGATTTAAGAAAAATGTTTGTAGATTTTTCAGGATGCTAGAGGTGTTCTTTGTCTTATTTTATTTATTCTGTGGTCATTTGATGATTTTATTCAGCATTTAATTTCTTGATTTCAAGTAACATTTCTATGCTTAATTAATTTTGGAAACTGTTTACTTGTAAAATGCTTGTTAAAGAGGATATCCTTCAATACTTTTATTTCAATTAGCATGAGAGTAGTAATGTCTGTCTGTTTGATTAATCAGAATCTAATTTACTGCAATCTATATCCACTTAAGAGTTTGACGGATACTCATTAGAGAATTGGATTATGATTAGGATGAAATTACCGTTGAAACATCTAAATCAATAATGCAAATACAGCTATTAGACATCCATTATAGGCAAGTGGTAGGAAAAATTCAATGGTTCGTTTACATGATTGGCTGGATAGCTGCTTTTATGGCTCTATAACTATACCCAGTCCTATGTATGAGCTAGCCTCTATACTTTTTCAATCATTTTATCCAATTATCAAGGAATATTTCCATGACTACTGGTTTCCAGCTAAATATTGCTATGGTTTCCATGTCTATCCATTGAATGGGAACATTGCTATTGAGCACAGTTCTTCAATTTTACTCTCCCTTTTAATCACCCTATATGGGAATTCAGTAGAATCCCTGCTGTATGGGCACAGAGTAGTGTTAGGAGTAGGACAAATATTAACAATCATTAACTAGTATGACCTTATGTGAAATGGCTTTTATGTCTCTTGACTGAGCCAATTCTACTGTGTTGTTGTAATGTTCAAATTAATTAACATGAGAATTAAACTAATATATAGGTAACCATTTTAAACTACTTCATGCCATCTCCATTATTATCCTATTCTTCTTCTACATATTTTTCTTGTGTTATGTAGGAGGTCTTAATTTGTGTACAAATGGTATCTTGCTGAAAAAAACTTTGAAATTTGACATATATATCCCAGATTTGTTTTAAATTTACATCCCACTAAATTTTCAACTTAAGATTTAAAGATTTGAGCATATTCAAATGGTTGTCCTTTGAATTTCAAAAATTACATCTAAATGTTTTTTGGAGTAACTATAAATAGAATTAATTAAGTACTTTCCTCCACCTAAAGTTGTTATTGGACCACAAAGATCACAATGAAGATAGTCTTTGATTGACCCCAATAACATTATCTTCACATTTGATCAGCATCGCTTTCTTTGAAGACATGCTTCATGCAGGCCATACTCTTCTTCAATCTTTTTTTTTGGTTGGTGAAAATGGTTGTCGGGGCCATGCCCTTTATATTAGAAGTATCAAAAATTACAAAGAAAGAACAGCTGCTTTAGGTAGGAGAGCCATGGTGTCACAATCTTTAACAGAGAGTGATTAATCAAAAAACTTGTAGAGAAGTAAAAATGCTATTAGGTAACCTGTACTATTTCCATCAATACATATATTGCGGCTTTCATGAAATTATAGCTAGAGAGAAATAAAAGGAGCTGCAGTAACCTTACTCATTTTCCTTATTGTTATCACCTTCTTCCTCTAGGACAACAAAAGATCAATTGAGGCTTGTTGGAGTTGCACTTGTTGTGCTCTTTAAAAAATGTATCTTGAGCTTTGCTTGTGCCTTCCTGGTAGCCTTGTTGAAACCAACTGCCGGAACAATGAAATGGATCCAGTGGCTTGCTATCACATTGCCATACTTTTTCCACACACTATCTCTTGGGAGAAGACCTAATCCTAGCACCACTTCATCCAAAATGGAATTTAAACCCACACTCCATTGTGGCTGAATGAGGTAGACAACGACTGCTCAAACTATTTCCTTTGACTCTGTAGCTTCTAGGAGAGCTTCCATGAGCATTGAGGCTATATCAGATCTCACCTTGTAGTGGTGGTTTGTAAGCATGAATTGTTCTCCCAATGTGATTTTGATAGTATGGATTATTATTACTGCATTGGTCTTGAAAATTCTTTTTGATCTAAGATCATCCCTCCCAAGAAGGTTATTTGGCTCTGTTTTTGCAAACAACCTAACATTTGTGTCTCTCTAGATTACCAAATCCATGTTTATAAAAATGGAGACCCGCCCAAAGCTGCTAGAAATTGCTCCTTGCTATGATGTTTAAGCTCTCTTAAAGAACACAAAGGGATTCAAATCCTGATGTTTCACATGATTTTGTTTTACCTCTTAAAAGTTAAAGCCATTAATAATGGGAGATAGCGGCCAGCTTTGCAAGTGAGATGAGACCACCAACTTGATTATGAGGGGAAATTTGTTGTCATATTCTTTTTTAAATTTGTTGCCAATTTTAAATTTACATCATACTATCTCCATTATTGCCCCATTCTTCTTCTTTGTTACATATTTTTCTTGTGTTATGTAGGAGGTTGTAATCTGTTATACCTGGCATCTTGCTGAAAAAACCTTCAAAATTCGACATACATGTCCTTTATTTGTTTTAAATTTACATCTCATTAAGTTTTCAACTTAAGATTTAAAGATTTGAACATATTCAAATGCTTGTCCTCTAATTTTTTTGGAATAACTATAAATAGAATTAACCAAGTACTTTCTCTCATGCTTCACATAAGCGATACTCTTCACCAATATTGGTTAGATCACATTTCAATGTTTTTATTCTGTGATATATTGAGATAGACATGCCATATAATTATGATGACCAAATTTCTCTTGTTGCAGTGTCATCAAATTAGTAGAAAATGTTTGCTTTGATGCCTCGTGTGCTTGATTTTTGTTGTGTTGCAGCAGCAGAACGTTTGTGTGGAGAGCAGTTTTTTTTCTGATGTTTGGTGCTAATATTAGAAGTCAAAGCTGCTTTTGTTAAGAACTAATTTTAGTTTTTTTGATGGACTAATTTTCTACCTTATTCCTTTTCTGCTTTATTCTGGGTTGACTGCATACTTTATTTAGGTGCTGCATGCTTTTATTTTTATTCTGTGAAGCTGACTTTTTTTAGAAGTGTGTTTTTGTGTTTGGGTGAAGAAAGACAATCTAAATTTAGGGTTGCTTTTTTCTATTTTGGAGTGTCTAGTTCATTGGTTATTTATGACCTTGTGGTGTCCATATTATTTGTGCTCAGAATTCTTTCTAGAATAATAAATATTTTTTCATATTTCAGACTTATTTTGATTTCATTTTTTTTTCTTTTTTTCTTTCAGTTTTATGTGTATGTAGGTTAGAGCACTTCAGTTGTGGGTTTTCTTGAAGGTTTAGATAGTCATATTCAATTAAAACCCTAGAGTCTAGACTTAGTTGACATTTAACATGGTCTCAAAGCACTATTACTAAAATTTTCTAGATTTGAATTGAATTTGTTGTTCCTTGTTATAGGAAGTTGTAGGAAGATTTCAGCGCTTTACTTCAGTTATTGAAGTATCTGGGATCTATGAAAGGTTGTAGGGTGTGATGCCCTAGTGACTACTTTTGGTCTTAGAGAGTATAAATGTGTAGAGGATTTAACTTCTTCAAAGTGTAAGTTGTACATGTTGCTAGAAGTAGATCTTTGCATGTTTGTGGAAACTATGTTGACACCTCCAACTGATCTTGTTTAGGTAGCTGATCATAACAAGAACATAGCTAAGGCAAAGTGTATCATCTCAGATTTTGTGAAGGATCATTTGATTCCGCACATTGCTAAAAGGAAATCAGCAAAGGAGATGTTTGAGGCCTTGACCATAGAAGATGATGTTGAAGAACAAACTCAGTGTCATATGCATGAGTGACACAAACACAATAGCCACCTACCTAAGGAGGATAATATAGCAATGTGATCTGCTTGTAGCAATTGGGGTTAAGATGGAGGATGTAGTTGGTTCCAACAACATTAAATGGGTTCTCTCCATCCTGGAAATTGTTTGTTTGAGGTGATTGTGCTCATGAAAAACTTGGGATGTTTTTATTCAGGAAGAAACTAGACTTGAAACTATTTCAATCAGATTGAAAGATAATCAAAACCAAGCTTCAATTGGGAAGATGAAGAAAAGTGGCAAGAAAAGATCTAGGAAGGGTCAGAAAGGAAAGCAAAAGGATGCAAATTCTTCTCAAGAAGGGAAGAAATATTTGAGCTATATCCAATGTTTCAAGTGCCAAAAGTTTGGTCCCTATGCCTCTTAGTAGTGCCCTAAGAAGGAAAGGGCAAGTAGCGACAACCAAAATAGTTTGCAAGGCCTGTAGAAGCTTCAACAGTGGATGATCTTTCATTTAGGCTTGAGACTGCTTACCCATGGTTTCATATTTATCCAGTAACATCATTTCTAGAGTAAAATGGGATGTGGAATGTAGAGCATTTAGACACATGGCCTTCTATAAGAAGGCTTTTAGCACACTTTAGGAGGAGAAATCAGGTAGGTTGGTGGTGTGTGGACAAGGGAACATCTAGACACTTGACATTCAATAAGAAGGCTTTTAGCAGACTTCAGGAGCAGAACTTTGGCAAATAGGTTGAGCTTGGTGATGATGCTACTTATCTTGTTAGAAGAGTTGGAACTATCTCCTTCCACATACTGTTTTGTGATATTAGTTAGAAGAGTTGGAATTTGTTATTAGTTTCAGCCATGATAAGTTTAAGGTGTATGGCTGAATTTGGTGATCAACAAGTTGTCATCAGAGATCACATGCAAGATTTGGGCCAAATATTCTCCAAAGGTGTTCATGTCAGAGGCCTTTATGGGTTGGATGCTGATCCAATCAAGCACATGATAGTGACAAGTTTTTTGAGCTTTGGCACAAGAGATTTGGCCACTTGCACTACGGAGCTCTATTTCTTTTGCAGAATATGGTGCATGGACTACCTAATTTTCAGGAAGAAAAAATTGTTGTATGCAAGGCATGTGCACTTGGCAAACATATCAAGACTACTTTTCCCAGTATTGAGCACAACTCAAAAGTAATCCTAGATCTGACCTATTCAAATGTTTATGGACCTATATCAACAATTTAATTTTTTATTCTTCAAGAAATAGTTGGATTTATTTTAGTAAGACCAAAGATGTCTTTGAAAAATTTCAAAAGTCCAAAACTCTTGTGGAAAATCAAACAAGCAAGGTGTTATGGTATTAAAATATCGGAGATTATATCTCTAAATTATTTGATACTTTTTGTAGAGATGTAGGGATCAAGGGGGAGTTGATTGTGCCATACAACTCTCAATATAATGGGGTTTTGTAGAGGAAGAATAGGTCCCATTGTAGAAATTGCCAATGCTTCTTTGGGCTGAAGCATGCAGTTGTCAAACAAGTGTACTCATAAGGTATTGAAGGACAAGACTCCAAAAGAAGCCCTAACTTGAGAGAAACTTGATGTTTCTCCGGTTGTTTGGAAGTCTTGTTTATATTCATTTTTTAAAAGAGAAGGAAACCAAGTTCCTCCAACTTGAAGAGTGTCTTTGTGTCTTACAACAAGTCCTTTATGTCTTATAAAAGTTGTGTTTTACTTTTACCACAAAGAAAAATTGTAGTGAGCAAAGATGTTAAGTTTGATGAGGAGGCATAGTCTTCTAAGCCTCAAGAGTGGCTAATGACAATGGACAGGTTGCTGATCCAAGTTTTGATCATTAAAGTACAAAAATCCCTATTGCTGATCAGCAAAATTCTTGTGAGGAAGAAGATACCTCAGCCTCATCTTAATTAGCTAGGAAGCCTGAATGGTGTACCCAAAATTTGTTGGAGGTACAAGAGCGAGTTGAAGCAATGAAAACTTCTTTTAGGGTGAGTCATCCATCTAAGAAGTGTCCTAATTATGTTTCTTTAATGTTTTGAGGAGTTTATGCATAATAGGTTTGGTGAGATGTCATGACAAGGAAGTATAGCTCAATTATTTAGAATGATGTTTGGGAGATTGTTCCAAGATTGAAGAGAAATCAATGATTGATTTAAAGTGGTTGTACAAGGTGAAGCATACAATAGATGGGAGTATAGAGAAATTAAAGGTTAGATTTGTTTCACATGGGTTCTCTTAGAAGGAAGGAGTTGATTGTGATGAGACTTTTGTTCAAGTTGCTAGATATACTCTATATGAGTAATTATGTCTTTTGCTTATCATTTTGGTTGGTCTTTATATTAGATGGATGTAACAACAACATTTTTAAATGGCAACATAAAAGAAGAGGTTTACATAAATCATCCTAGAGGATTCAAGGTGCATGGGTGTGATATCCAAAAACACCGTATATGGGTTGAAGCGAGCACCTTGTGCCCTGCACTCTTGAATCGATGAGTACTTATTAAGTTTGGGCTTCACTAAAACTGCTATAGATCATAGTCTGTATTTATATTAGATGGATGTAAAAACAAAATTTCCAAATGACAAAATAGAAGGAGAGGTTTACATAAATCAACCTAGAGGGTTTGAGATGCATGGGTGGGATACTTACATGTGGTAATCTCGGATTGATGAGTACTTATCGAGTTTGGGCTTCACTAGAGCTACTGCAAATCCTAATTTGTATTTTTTTTTGATAAATCTGATTTGCTGGTTTTAGTCTTATGTGGGGATGATTTTATTCTTACAAG